>JAFLJL010017499.1:0-36610 GCA_018398815.1 Conus ventricosus | reverse complement strand
AAAGCCAGTTGTTTTTTCTGATTATGATAGAGTTGGAAGTAGAAGATCGTATTAGAAAAGTAGTAAGGCCCAGTCCCGCGGGCGTTAATAGTGCTGGAAGTAGTTAGTCGAGTTAATCTTTTAAAGTTCTCCAATGTCCTACAGCATATGAAAGCTCAGAACTGACGGTAAATTCTCTTGTTATTGTTAGAAACTAGTGATTTTTTATTAACGCAGTTGTGTTTACTTGATGGAGAGTAGAGCGCAGATTAACATTTGTGTGAGAAATACTTTGTTTTCAAAGAGAGCTTGCTTGTAGTTGTCGTGAGTTATATTTTTTTTGACAACTTCTTTACTTATGCCTTAGCCTTCTTCATTACAGAAGTCTGGCTGGCAACGCTGTACATCTTTGACCGCAAACCAACATATTCTTTGATAACTGTCCCATTAAGTTCATCCTTCATCTTTCCAATTACTTTCTTGTTTACAGTTGAATGTAAAGGCGAATCTTTAGGATAGTCGCATGTGTCGTACCACCCATCAGCTCCTTTAGCTACTTCAGTTTCTAAGTCTTTATGGAAGTCTTCTGTGGGGACGTCTAGAATAAAACTATCAGTGTCTGTGTAAAGGACTCTTGCTTCTAGGTACCGCGGTTTAAAGTATCGTACAGGAATTCTAGCATTAACAATTTGACAACTCTAATACAGTAAAGCCGATAAACACCGGCTTGTCCAACTTAACATCCTTTTTCTTCATCATAATGCCAACCAAACTGTCGTTAAATCTTCTAAAGTCTTGATAGTTGGGTTTAGAGGCAAACTTAATTGCTTGTTTTCTTTTGTAACTAATTTCACATCTTTGCGATTGTGTACGTTCTCCCATGGTTTTGCCAAAACAGCTGTTGTTTCATCAGTTTAAAGAAGTCTTTTTCTGAAGCGTCAGTGGCTTGAGTTCTAAAGATCAGTATTCTTCTTGATGTATGCCTCATAAAGGGCTCTTGATCAAAAGCAATGATTCTATGAACAGCTGTCACTTTAGTCCATGCTTTAAGTAAAACTGTAGGAGTCTGTAATGGCACACATATTTAGTTTTGTGTCTAAGATTAGGCACAAGTTTAGAGGTTCGATGGGACTCATCTTTAATCTTTCTGCGGCTAGGGGTAATCGTTTGTGGAGATCGTGTAATTCTTTAGGATAATCTAATCTACCTCCAAGATTAGTCCTATTGATTACAGGCGTAAGCTGTGACAACATACTTAACACAGTGTTAACATCGTGAGGCCCTTTTATCATTGTAAAGTTTCTCAGTGGAAGCGGTTTGACTCATGGCCCATCCATACAGATTGTTGGCGTCTAAGTACATTAGATAGTTAGATGGTTTAGTGGGATTTAATCGTCTAAATATTTGTTGTTAGCTTTGCAGTAAGGATGTGAGGCCATGCTAATACCTCCCTTTAAACCGTCTTCAATCATCTGAAGTGTAGGTAATCAGATATTAAGTCAATCTGGATGTTGTAGACTTTAAGAAAGCGTCCCAAGAAAGGCCAGGCGCAGAGATGTAATGTGATGAGTCTAAGTTGTAATGTTTCATGCATGTAGATCTGTAATTCTGAAAGACATCTGCCAATAAACACACGTCAGCCATAAATATTGATCATGATAGTCGCCCATTGTTTGACAGTGTAATACTACCCAGGCTTTCTGTGCGTATTCGTAGTCAGCATCAGTTATGTCTTTACCTCTAAGACTAGAAAAGAAAGCGCCTTTAGGGGGAAGTGAGTCTTCATCAAACCTGTCCCACGAGTTCATGTATTCATAAGGATAAACTCCTTTACGCACTAAAGATGGATCAAAGTATTGTTTAGTGATTGGAAAGTCTTGTAGAGATCCCGCTAACTTATCTAAACTAGCCATCAGATGTTGGGCTGAGTCATAAAAGGATAAAGAATCAAGAGTGAAAGTCATATACTTTCTGAAGACTGTCAATGCAGGTAACCCTCTTATATTCAGATGTCACTGCTTGCATGATAAAATGAGAATCGTAGCCCCGTAGGTTATGAAAGAAGATAGGCAGCTTCCATGTCTTAGGGTCAACCTTAAGCTGAAGATTACAATTGTTGTGCGCAGCCCCTCTGAACTTTCCAGTAATGTGATCGTGGTCTCTTACTGTGTTGCCTAATAATTCTTTATTGCAAATCCAACAGTAAGTGGCTGAATCATAACGTTCTTGGGCTTCAGGAGTCATAACAATGTTTGAAAGATTTAGTTCATTAGATAATTGATTGCGAAGTTGTTTCATCTGCTCTAGAAATCTACTAGCTGCGTTGGGGCCTCTGTAAATTTCAGGTGTTGTGTGTTGGCCGTCTGACCTAACAACAATAAACGCATAAGAACAGATCTGATGGTGAGTTAATAAGGTTGTTTTTTGTTCTTGCTGTTGCGGGCCGTAGTACTGTGGCAAGATTGATTCAAAGTCAGCATAAACCACGTAATGGGCTCATCTGCATTTTGTGTATATTCTTAAAACTAACTTTAGACCCAGGTTTAGGTGTGAGGAGTTTGGTTTCACAGTCTACAAAACTTTTACAATGAGTTCTATGACTGGCAGCTGCTTCTATAGTTGGGATTCTGACCAAACACCTTCTACAAAGCTCTGTTTAGCTGGATGCTTTGTAGTATAGGCCATAAGTCTGCTTATTGTTCTGATTAATACATAATGGCTCTTTGTACTATCTGCAAACAGGATTAAGTCTACATGTTTGTCAAGTGATTCCGCCTAAAGTAGGTGCGTTGGAGAAACCTAGAGGCACTATATCAGCTTCTACAGACCATGTGTATACGTTTACCGTGATTGGTTTGTTTTGCTCTTCAAACTGAGATATACTTTCTATGCTTACTGGAAGGTTATGTTATCAAAGTTCAGCTCTTGTTTGTACTGTTCATAATGGAAACTCTTTCTGTGTTCTTTATAACAGGATGTAAATGCGCTAAAACACACCACATAAAACACATGTTGTCAGGATTTTTTATGTTTAAGACTGCTCGTTTTAAAACTAACTCTTTTGGGAGAGGAAGGTAAGAATTGCCAACAATAGGATAGAACTTTGTTTGTCTTAATTTGATTTCAAGGACTGTTCCTTCAGACCACCCAGAACCCCTTAACTTTGCTATCTTCACTTGCATGGTTAAACTGTGTAAGCATTAGTCAGCCCCAGTTAGAGTTAAAGTCGTAATAGCTAATTACTTCTTTCTGTTTAGTTGAAACCCAGACTTCCATATTACTCATCGGGTGTTATATAATCAATCAGAACAGCCAACAACACTTTTACTGGCGGTTCGCGTTGAATAGACTCTGGGATTTTAGAGATGGCATGTGCCACACTTTCATGAAACGTTTGTGGGGTTAATGATGTCCATGTCTACTTCGCTAAACACATTGATTAATTGTTTGTCACTACCTTTCAACCAGTGCGCTGGCTGGCAGTATTTCAAACTCAGACGTGTTTGTGAGGCTCATTTTTTAAACTCAAATATTTACGTAGATTAAAAAATAAATGTATATAAAAGTAAATAAAATACGCTTTTTATTCTCGCCCAAGCGTTGCAACACTTCAAGACACGTTAACCTTACAATAACGTCCGCTAATATTTTAGCTTTTTCTGAATCACTACAGTCAATGTTCATCACTTTGGTTGCTTCTTTAAATAGTTCACTATGATCTTTTATTATATTGTTTACATCATTCTCAAACCCAGATTCACTAAATCAATGTTTAACGCTTTCATTGTCTCGTTAAATAGTTCATTACAATTCCTTTAAATCAGATACACTAAGTTCGGCAGCCATTTTTAATCTAAAATAAATAAAAAAGTAATTGTAATTCAACTGTTATTTATAGTCTTTTCTAATCGTAAAACCTATCTTATTAAAGCAAAAAAGTTACCCCTGAAGGACAAGTAGAAACAGTCAGATTAACATCTTGAGAAGCCATAAAACAACTAATATGGCGAACAATTTTATAGCTGTGGGGCCAATAATCTTGTATTTCACTGATGGCCTCCTTCACGCTTGTTTGTATATTTATGTGAATAAAAAGATCAGTAATTGATGTTTCAAACCTGCTCCTTAGCATTTCTCTTTGGCCCTTCCAATTTAACGTGCGAAGTATATTAATAAGCTTCTAGCTTCTTCGGGCTTCATTTTAAAACAGAATAAAATTATAAATTAAAAAAATTAATTAATCAGTTTTCTCCTCCCTCATTCACTCCACATCTCTCTCCCCTCATTTACTCCCACATCTCTGTCTGTCTGTCTGTTTACTTCTTTGTCTGTCTGTCTGTCTCCACCTCCCCTCTCTCTCACACACATGCGCGCACGGGCACACACACACACACACACACAAACAAACAACAAACACACACAATAGATGGGGAGGTGCTTGCAGGGAAATTTGAAGAGGGGCTTTTTGTGGTTCGCACTTAACGACGTAAATTCGAGACAGCCACTAAAAGCACTTAGCAGAATCCTAAATCAATAATCACAGGATCTGTTTCAGTTCTCTCAGTGGCCGTCTGAATAGACGGCCTAAAGCAGGTAGCAGGCGAAGCAGGGCGTTGAGGTAGGGCGAAGCAAAACAGTTGAAGTAGAGCAGGCACAATGTCACAGAGCAGCAAGTTGTAGGTTGGCAAGATGGCTACCGATCATGCATGATCGTTACTATATTTAGAGCCCCAGCATAGCAGCAAGTTGTTGCGGGTTTGCAAGATTGCTATCGATTAACCGCTCATATCCCCTACCCACCCCTCTAAATCAGACATGATTGTTACTGTGGCGGACTGTTGACGCTTTGATGTGGGAGGAATATATGGCGTTTCTGACCAGTACTTTCGTATTCTTCGATCTAGGAGCATCTCTTCGATTTGCTTCAGTTTGCTCATAATATAACTGATTGGTAAACCAACGTGTAAAATCGGGGAAATGCATAAAGCGATTTGGCAACGGCACGCAGTCTAACGCGCATGAACATCAGAATAGCCAGTTTTTTTCTTCTAGCCACTGAGCCCACGTTTTTGTCATCTTATCCTTCTTTTCTTTGTCTCTCCTGCCATTGTTTGCATAAAATCAAAAACTTCCCAAACTGAATGTAAATCAGATTTGTTGAGCGTTCTGCCTTTTGAGATTTCTCACCCCTTTTTGCAGTCTTTCTACAATGTCTTGTTCGTTGCTGTTTGAGCTAAATAAGCATCTGTATAAGCTTCTGTTGATATGGCATGACTAACATCGCTTGGTTTGAAACAAGATAGCGATGTAAATCACTTGGATTTGTTAGTTCCACCCTCTTTTTCTTGCCTTCTTTTTCTTTAAACAAATCTTCCATCTTTCTTTTTAGTTTTTTGGCAGTTTCATTGGCCCTTCTGTTTTAGCCTTAGCAGCAATTAGTGCCATCTGTTTCATGATATATTCTATTCTCTTCTAGACGTGTTGTTCTTCTTCTGTCCATAATGAAGTAGAAGGCTGAGAAGTAGCTTGCGCTTGTTGAGCCATGCCTACTGGAAGAATTAAACTAGTCTGTTGCTGCTTGCAATTCATAAATTTCCTTATTTAGTTCTTGTGAAGAAGGGCTACCTAATAATTCTGCTTTTCCACAAAAAGAAACACTATCACGAGACATAAAATTAAACAGCAGAAACACAGTTTTCCCAGCACGCCTTCACTGCTCAACACCACACTAAGAAATGGCAGTACAGGGCTGCTCGGCTGCTATGTCGCGTGATTTAAGTTCAGCCCGGCAGAAATGACGTCATACTCCCTGCTGATTGGATAAGAGTGCGCGCGTGAGATGTGGGCTCCTGTGCAGTGGAGCCTGCAAAAAACAATGGTGGCGTTCAATATTAATTGCAGCCAGTCTGGCCGCCCAGCAGGTTGTAAACAACAGACTGCCAAGCCATATACATTTTTAGTTCTTTTTTATACCCCTGTAAGAGAATGTAAATATGTTTGTTCACGATCACCAAATCTTATCTAGCACGTAAGCCCCCATTTTAATGTACTGATTTCGTCAATATTTGGCGGTTTTGCGTGTTAATTTTTTTGTAAAATAGGTGTTAATTTTGGCCAAAACTGACATGAGAAGGACGTTGATTTCTATGTGAAAAGGGGGGTTATCGTGCAAAATAAGATGGGTGAGCTTGAACAAACATATTTACATTCTCTTCATGTGGGGGGAAAATCTAGTTGGTTTACTGTAACTGTTTAGCAAATAAGGTAAAAAGACCCCCCCCAAAAAAAACAACAACAAAAAAAACAACAACAAACAAACAAACAAACAAAAAACAAAAACAAAACCACACACACATTACAATGCCAAGGAGGGCGGGGCGGGGGGGGGAGCATCCCTCATTGCTTTGCAAACAGAGAGAGAGAGAGAGAGAGAGAGAGAGAGAGAGAGAGAGAGAGAGAGAGACATGCCTAACAACAAGATGAACGCAAAAAAAAAATCTTTTGACGCTTTAGAGTTTGACAAAGGAGAAAACAGCCGTGCAGAAGACAAAGTAAAAACGAATGGGGGCTGCTTTACAAGAGCTAAGAAAAAAAAAAAAAAATCACTGCGCCGCCAAATGCCAAAGGAAACAAATTGTGAAACAAACAGAAGGCTTTTCTGTGTGTTGGGTTCGGGCGGGCAAGGAGCGTTCCAAACAATGACAAGGAAGGATGAACAGACAGTCCCTTGTCTCTTCGATCCCAGTGCAAACTTCGGTCATCATCGGTGAATGACTGGAAACACGGAATGGAACTGAGGTTGAAGGGGAGACAATACGGGTTACTTATATATAGCGATGATGGTGATGATGATAATGATGATGATGATGATGATGATAATAGCAATAACAATGATGATATGATGGTGACAATACTAGTAACAACAACAACAACAATAACAATAATAGTGTAATCATATAACGATAATTCTAACAATAATGATAATCGTTATTGTAGAAATATAGGCTAATACGGTATTAGCGACAATAACAGAAGAGGAAGAGTTAGGATAAGAATTATATGAGAGGATAGTTACAATATGGTTATGGTAACAAAAATGATACCAGCAATCATTATTATAATAATAATGAAAATAGTAATATTCATGATAATCAGAATGAGGAGGAGGAAGAGAGGATCTAAGCTATGTACTTCCATGCTCAACAAAATTTTATTCCACGAACACAGGTGGAAACTCGTGTTCACTACGCTTGCAAATGGGCAATAGGCGTGTGCGTGCGTGCCTGTGTGCATGTATGTATGTGTGTGCGCTGCATGATCTAAATGTTCTTGTTTTTATGATCATTTCCATTGACATTTTATTTCTGCTTTTCCTCTGACATCATACTTTTTCCCACTTCCGGTACCACTGATGATAACTGACAACTAAAACTCTCAAAAAAACACAAACTCCCCTTTCAGTTTCGGGGCTTTTTTTAATGCTATTCATCATCGAGGGTATTTTAGGATTCTAAAGGCAAGGGAATCACTGAAATGCAGACCTCCTTTTCCGGGGTCATTTTCTCTCCCCTCGCGCTCCAGGGTTAAACTAACACTCCCCTAAAATACCGATTAAAATATTTTTAAAAACCATCACAACAGTCTTGCCCAAACTCTGCTAAGGGCAAGAACTGTGCGTGCCCTAACACAGTACGAAACAATGGTCAGATCTGAGCCTTCCTGCCCTGTCATCGTTACCATGGCAAAAAGGGTCACGAGCCGCGTTTGGGTTCCACCGGGTTTCAGAGTCGTTTGTGGGGGTGACATTTTTTGGGGTTTTTACAGCGCGACCGAGGTAGTTCAATAGAATTTTTTTTTTTTTAAAAACCGTGGGGATAAACTATTTGGGGTTGGGCCTACCAACGCCTTTAGCTTTTTTTAGCCCAGGAGAAGCGGTCAGCCGGGTTTTCGGACACTGGCCGTGGGGTTGGTTTGGGTTTTCCGTTGTAAAGGGGGGGGGTCACTCAGGTTTTCTAAAAAGGTGGCAGGTTTAAGGGTACGTCTGCGCCGAACGGGTCATCGTGAGTTTTTTTTTGGGGTTTGGGGCAAACTGCGGGAGGTGGGGTCGGGGCCAGATATTTTTCCCTTAGGGGTATTGTTCACCAAGAAGATTAGACTATTTTCCTTGTGGCGTATTGCCTACTATCTAAGTAACCGTGTATCCACGTTCTACGGGTTTTGGGCGGGAAGAGGTGCCTGCGATACCGGTAGTTGTACTGTTTTGTGTCAGAATAAAGTAGGAGTAAATTGTTGAGTAAACCTCAGGGCCTCAGCTGCGGAGCGCGACAGACCTTTGCGGTGTGTCCTCGGGTGCGCTGCGAAGGGGCTTTTGTCGGCGGGGCTTACGTCTGACGGGTTGCGTTGAGTGTGGGTGGGGTTTTTGCTTTTTCCTGTTCGTCTGGTAGTTTTGGGATATAGGGTTTTCGTGCATGTGGGGGAAAAGGGTTCGTATGTGTGGTGTGGAGGTGTTATCTGGGGGGATATAGGTTTCACTGGGAGGGGAGTTATTATGGGGTTCACATTCATTCGGACAGGGGCGCTGAATTATTATGCAGGGGGTATAGGGCAATAGGGTTTGAACAGAATATCTTTTATAGGGGGTTTTTACGATGGATGACTGCTTATTTTTGACATCTTTGGTGGGACGTTTTGGGTTTTGACACGTGAGTGGGCAAATGATGTATGGGGGTTTCGATTTGGTAAATGCAGTAAGGGGAAAATGGGGGGCTCTTCGGAGTAAAATGCAAGTGGTTTTTACCGCAGGGTGGGGTAGGCCGCGGGGTTCAAGGGGAAAATTTTGACAATTTTGGGTAAAACCTTATGCGAACTCTTTGATTCGGGTCACGCGCTCGAGAGATTGAGAGATTGATTTAAGAGGAGGAGGTTTTGGGGGAGTTGCTATTATTTCTACGGTTTGGAGGTATTTTGGGTTTTTTTAGGGTAGGGGGTGATGGGGGGTTTCCACTTCTAGGTGGGGCTATTGTCATGGGGGGTGATGATTTGGTATGGCGAGCCCATGGTGAAGTGTTGCTGGCTAAGCCTCGATGCTTAGGGGTCGGGGTTTGTATAGGTGGATTCGGCACTGACTGACATTTGACAAGTGTTTGTCAAGCGGGAGTAAAATACGGGTTTTTAAAGACAAGGGACTGTGTTTTTTTCTCTGATTACCTGCCAAGCCCCCCGGTGTACGAGGGGGACCCTTGGTGGGGCTGCTGCCCCCTTTGCGGAACCCCTTTGGGGGTTTTCATCGAGTGGCCGCTGTCACCTGCTCCCGAGGTCCTTCCTCTGGGGGTCAGGGGGATTACCCGGGGTCTCCGTCGGGTGGTGACCTCTTGCGTCTCTTCGACCCTATTCCCGCTCCCTTCCGACCCCTTGCCCCCTTCACGTAACCCTTTCGTCCTTGGTCCACTCCAGACCGAAGCCAAATTTGACCCCAATTCCCCCCCTCCCTTGTCCCTGCCCCTTGTCCCCCCCGCCCTGCCCGTGCAGTTTAGCGTGGGCTGGCCACTGGGGCACGGGGGGGGCAACTACTCGCCTGCACCGGGTGGCGACCGGGGAAGGACTGGATGAGCACGGGGTTTGACCCTTGGGGGACTTCGCCGGGGAGAACTGGGGGGAGGACTAGTGTTGCGGGGAGGGCGTCCTGGACCTGTGTTGTGGGGCCAGTGGACTTTGTGTGCCAGTGGACTTGTGTGGCCGTGACTTGGTGGCCATGGCGGGAAAGGGCGGGGAGCATCCGAGGCCAGGGTGGGGGCCGGGTGGGGTGATGTGATTGGACAGACGTGCGCGTGCAAGTGCTGGGGCTCACTGAACAGTATGGGGAACAGCACAACGAACCTCGGGTGATATTTTGGGGGGTCGTGGACGGTGGGAGTCTGTGAAAACCTGGTCTAAAAAAAGGGGTTTCTCATGAAAAATTAACTTTTGGGTCAGCGTGGGTTTTTGGCCCGGGGGTATTTTTTCCATGCTGCTGGGTCTATTGAGTTCTTTAAAGGGGTTGCGTTGACACTGATGATATTCATTGTATTGATGTTTTGGTCATGTGCCCTATGACCATGTGGTTTTCCAGGGCGGAGGCCATTGAATTTCCCTTTTTCGGGGGTTATTTGCACGTGCTGATGCATTGTGCTGATGATATGTGTCAAGTGCCGAATATTTTTTCTCGAAATAATTAGTAGTTTGGCCAGAGTGGTCGTTGCCCGGCGTGGTATCATTGATTGGATACGTGTCAGTGCCCGGACCCATGTGGTGTCTCCGGGGCAGGCCATTGAATTTCCCCTTTCGGGGGTTGACTTGCCCCGGCTGTATTCATTGTTTTGATGATACGTGCATTGCCCCATAGCCAGGAATGGGGGGTTTTTCATTGAATTTTCCTTTCGGGGTTGTACTTTGGCACTGTTTATTTACTTGGATTGTGAATTTGCATGTCCCCCCAGACCAGTATGTTTGCTGGGTACTGCCGGCTGCGGGGGATGGGCTGTTCGGGTGGGAGCAGTGTGAGATGTAAATGAGCGAGGGGTTTTGGTGGGCATGTGTTTTTGGGTGTGAGAGGGTTTGTTTAGAGGGGAAGTTGTCGTTGTTAGGGGGGTCGGGGAAAATGTTCATGCACAGTCACGTCAAAAATGTTGTGTGAGTTTTAATCTTTTTCGGGTCTTAGACTTTTTTGGGAAGCGACAGCTGGGGCTGTAAATTCGTCTGTCACTCTATGAATTATTCAGTTTTAGGAACCTGACAAGGTGAGAGCGGGGTACGCAAAGGGGTTAGTAGAGTTAGAAAGGACAAATTAGCGGAAATTTGGGATGGGTTTGGGTCGGGGGGTTACGGGGGTTTTATAGGTTTTCGTTTTCAAACAGTAGTGTTGCAGGATAAGACGGGGGGGGTTTGGGTGGGTGCGTGCCCATTTGGGTGGCGGCACATAAGACATCGTGCTCAAGGGCTGAAGACCTTTGCGCCCTGTTTGATCGGAAGCGATGTAATTGTTTGTTGTTTTGAGGGGTCCCTTTTAATTAAATTGACCGTGAAGCGTTGTGGTGTTGGTCTGTGTGGGGGTGAAGTGTTTGGCTGCTTGTTGGGTTAAAGGGTTTTTCAGTAAGTGAGGGATGAAATTTAATTTTGTTTAGGGTGATGCAATTTCCAGGTCGGGGGCTGACGGAGGTTGCTTAAGAAAAATTTTCGGTTCATGTTTGTGTTTTATCCAGTCTTTTGATGAGTTTAGTGATGTGGTTTTTTTTTTTTTTTTTTTTTTTTTTTTGTTGCATGGGATTTTGAGCATTTTGATGTGGGACGGTGTGATAGGGGTTGCAATACAAGTTGGTTTTTGAGCGCATGACCATCGGGATCGGGTGTGAGTATTTGGGCCCGGGGCTGCGGGCGATAGAGCGTATGTTTTTTGGGGCAGTGTAGTTCATTCCCCGTTAGTGTATGTCCGACGCAGATTTTTCGAGTGTAGGCGGAGAGCTAGACAGCTGGTGTCGAAACGGTTGGGGAGTCTAAGACCGTTAAGCATGGGAAAAAAGGCTAGGGCAGCAAAAGGGGAAAACGGAGGAGCAGGTGAAAGAAGGCTTAAGGGCTAAAGGGAGACAAGTATGGCTTCACGGGTCAGGACCTGGTGCTATAGCCCGGGGGGTCAAGGGATTCCCATGAAGACGGGAAGGGAAAGACTAAGGAGGAAAAGGAAGAGCAGGAGGGGAAGAAGGAAAGGGGGAGCGGAAAGGGGATCCGGAAGGAGAAGGAGGCTTTGAATTACGTTGGGAAGGATAAATACAAGCAGAAAAGACCAAAAGGAGAGGGAAGAACTGCGGAAGGGGACCGCCTAGCCAAAAGAGCGCAGGAAGAAAGGATAGGCGTCAAAGTTTGCGGAGAGGATGGGGAAATGAGATCTGCGGGAGACAGGGGTTTGAGTTTGACAGAGCGGGGGCAAGAAAAAAGGGAAGAGAGCGAAGGCACAGCGGGCTGAGGGGGAAGCACATAAAGATTGCCCCTAAAGGGATGACGACGACGTTGATGCTACATCCGCCTTTGAGAGGGGGGCCGAGCTGGAAATTTGGGAAAGGGACGTATGGGCCTCCCAGTTGGTCGTTTTAAAAACTGCGGGGGAAGGCTCGGAAGCATTTGCGGATCCCCGTACCGAGATGGGGGAATTATCAGAAGGTCAAGCGACCCTGCTGCATTTTTTTCCGGTTAACGCGAGCATAGGGGGAAGTTGGGGAATTGAAAAGGGAGACTTCGGAAAAATTTTCTGTCAGTTTTTTTTGGCCAGGAGCGTTCGTTTTTCTCGCTGTGGTGCATAGCGGCCGGGAAGGATGGGGGGAAGGGTGGAAGATGTTCACATGCTGTTGCAGGAACATTGTATCGGGGCTTGTCCCCCAACCTCCGTGAGGTAAAAAGAATGAAACCTAAGACTGCGGATAGGTTCGCTGGGGGCCACCACGTAGCAGAGGCAAGGCGTTCTGGAAGGGGGGCCCGCAACGAAAAAGAAGGTCTTTCCGGGAGATGAGCTATGAAAGAAGGAAAAGGGACAAGCCGATGGACAAGGAGTGGGGACCCACGCGCGAAGCCAGAAGGGGGGGCCTTACCAGGAGGCCGGGTTGCAGATGGGAAATGTTAAAAGTGTGGTGAGCCGGGCCCACTTTGAAAAGAACTGAAAGGGGTACGGGCAGTGGTGCTCGGGTAAAAGTGGAAGCTCAGAGCGACAGGGGGCCCCCAAAACCCCGGGCTTTGTGCGTGACTTCCCAGGAAAGATTTCCCCTAGTGTGGGGTCAGAGTGAATGGCAAGAGGGGGGGGGCGAGAGCCCGGGGTGCAATTACACCTTGGGGCCGAATATCTATCTCGCCTAAAACGCCTAAAAACCGGAGAACGTCCGGATTTTTTGGCCATCCCGTGTCGCAAGACTGCCATGGCAAAGGTAGAATAAAATCTCCTTTTCCTCAGGGGCCAAAGTGATGGTTCGGTAATGAAAAAACCGGTAGAGGTTTGGCTCAGGGAAACGGGCCCAGGGCCGATCGTCAGAGAGGCTACCAAGTGCCGTCAAAAGAAAATCCGACCTTTTGCGCATACAACGGGGCCCAGCAAAGCCCTGCCGAACCGCCGTCCAGGCTACCGATAAGAGAACAGGTTCTCGAGTGACGCCAGCGAGGATGCTGAGTTGCAAAAGGGATCCCACGCTTGCTGCGGCCGACGGCTCTGAACGGGGAACGTTTTTTTTTTGGGGGTAGGGGTGGGGTGTCCTCCTCGTCAGGGAGGGGTTCTCATAGGGGGTTCCAGCCCAGGATGAAAACTTTGTCGCAAGTGTGTGCCTCAGATCTGCACAAGGTGGGGCTTGAGCTAGCTCTGAGTGCCTCTACGGGTCATCGGGACCCGAAGACCAAGCAAAGAGCTCTCCCCGCATTTTTACTGGCCCGAATGTGCCCAAAATATTGCCCTTATTGTAGGCAGTTGCGAGCCCAAAAACACCGACAAAGGGAGGGGGATGCCCTGCCGCTGGGCAGGGCGGGAATGCCAAGGACCGTTCGAGAAGGGGGGTGTGGACCCGGGGACCCATAATGCCCATTTTAAGCAGGGGAAAAGGTTTTTCTGAATGGTTGACTACGCGACCAATACCCTGAGGGCCACCCCCGAAAAATTGACACTGTCCTGTGGCTGGGCAGTTTTCAATTGGCGCGCACAGGTATTTCCCCGAGAGGTCGTCAGACAGGGGCACAAAATTCCCCAGCGCCATATGGGGGGGGTGCATCGACTTCTCGAGTCAAGGATGCACACTACGCCTCCACGCTCAAAGCAATGGCCTCGTGAAAAGGGTTTTAACGGCACCCTTAAAAGATGACAAGCGTTTTGGGTAGGAACAGCCCAAGAGTGGGGTCGCTGGTCCCTGCGGCGTTGTTTTTCCTACCGGAGGTACCCCAGGCAAGCACAGCCTCGCCGTTTGAGCTCCCTTACGGGAGAAGGTTTGGGGGGCCCCCGATTGCTGAAGGAGACTGGCGGCCCGATCACCAGAGGGCGCACCGCTGCCGGATGGGTTGACTTTCGAACCATTGCACTCTTGTGAGAGGCGAGGGGAACCCCGAGTCAAGCGAGCAAACAGCAGAAGAGACAGTATGATCCAAGGCTAAAGCCAGTTCAGCCAGGGGACCGAGTCTTGTGCTCAGACCTACCAAACAAACAAGTGGAACCATGTGGAAGGGAACCTTCCCCCGGCCGAAAACGTGGGGGGTAGACTCCAAAGGGACAGCTCGGCGCGAGACAATTTTTTCACGCCAACCCCTGAAAATTTTGTGGAAGGAGGAAAAGCTACCAAAGGGGGCAGGGGTTCTGTAGAGCATGGACCAGGGAAATGGAGGAGGAGGGGTCAAGAGGTGACCAGTAAGACTCCCCGTGATCCCTTGGAAGCGACCGAGGGGGCGCGGGTGAAGTTGGGAACTCGTGACCCCGGTTTTTCGGCGCACGAGGTCGCTGGCAGAGGAGTTTTCTGACGTTTTCACTACCTACCGAAGCTACCAGTTTTTGGGGGTGTGCCACATCAAACCACGGATGGGCGACCCATTAGGTCAGAGCTTAAAACCCCCGTTCCCTTTCCGCAGAGGGACACGATCAAGGGGGAAATTGAGGCCATGTTGAGGGTGGGGGTGAAAAAGAACCATCCACGTCGCCCTACGCCTCACCAATTGTTTCTGGTCAAAAAAAGGGGCGGGGGAAATAAGGTTCTGCGTGGATTCCGCAAGCTCAATAAGGTGGTTGAGTTCGACCGGAACCCATGCCACATCGATTTCTGTTTTCTAAGTTAGGGGGAACAATACTCACAAAAAGATTTAGCCCAAAGGGGTTTTGGGGATACCTTTGGCTGAGGAGGACCGCCCAAAACAGCGTTGTTACACCGCAGGGTTCTACCGTGGAAGGGCATGCCCTTCGGGGTTTTGCACGTCCGGGGGAGTTTTTTTTAAGGATGAAGGGAAACTGTTTTTTACCGTTGGGGTCTGACCAGGGTTTACAAATTTATTGACGACATCCCGAGCAACTGAGACCCAGGAGAGCATCGGGAAAGGGGGTGCGACACTTTTCAGGGGACCAGAGAGTCTCGATTGCGGCAAAAACCCCCAAGGCGAGTTGGGGGGCCAGGAGGTCGATACCGGGCACAAAGGGGGGCAAGGCGTATTTTCTCCCCCGGGGGGCAAGATGGCCAGGATCCGGGGTGCACCCAAGGGCCCGAGACGAAAGGGGGGCAAGTTTCCTGGGGTTTTGGGGGGCTACTATCCCGTTTTGTGCCTCGTTTGTGAGATTGCTATGCCTTGACCAACCACAAAGGTGGGGACCCAGAAGGGGCGTTGGAGCCTGATGCGAGGAGGGATTTACTATGCTCAAGCCAAAATTTTTTTTACCCCTCCTAGCAGGTTACCTATTTCCCGGAGGTGGCTTCATCCTACAGACTGACGCATCGGGCCAGGGAAATTTGGGGGATCCCTGCAGCGCATGGAGGATGCCCTTAGCTTGTGCGAGCAAGAAACTGCTCCAGCCGAACGGAATTTCCCTGTCCGAGAAAAAATGGTCTTTTCTCTTGTCTGGGGGGTTGACAAGTTCCGTCACTACCTGTATGGTACGCCGTTTGGGTTTTTAGGTAAACCACCACCCTTGCAGACCTAGAGCGAGTCAGACACAAGGGAAGAGTCACAGGGGGCACCCCCTTCAGCCATACCATTTCGGGGGGAAGCTTTCCCGGAAGCAGGAATAGGGAGCTGATTTCCTGTAGGCTGTGAACGTACGGTTGACACTCCCACTCCGCGTTCTATGTTGTGTCAGATTAAACGAGAGTTGAATCTTTTGGGGGGGGTGTCAGATCTGAGCCTTCCCGTCCTGCCTCGTTTCCATGGTCACACGGCACGAGCTACCCCGCTTCGGTTCGCACTCTGTCGTCAGCAGTCAGTTTGTGGTTGGGAAGTTTTGGGGTTTTCAGCGCAAACCCAGGGAGTTCAAAGAAGTTTTTTTTTTTTAAAAAACCCTAGGGATAAAATAGTTTTTTGGTTGGGCCTACCAACGCCTTTTGTCCCCATTTTTAGACCCAAAAGCAGTCCCGCCGGTTTTCTGACACTGGCCGGTGGGTGTGTGTGTGGGTTCCGTTGTCAAGGGGGGTCCTCAGGTTTTTTTCAAAAGGGGCAGGTTTAAGACGTCTGCGCACGAACGGGGGTCTGTGAGTTCTTTTCGGGTTGGGTGGCAAAAGGGAGGTGTGGGTCTGAGGGCCCGATAGCTTTTTTTTACGGGGGATTTGTTTTCCCCCCCGAGATTAGACTATGTCTTGTGGCGTATTGCCCCAGCATCTAAGTAATCCTGTATCCACGTTTTACTGTGTTTGGCGGGGAAAAGGTGCCTGCGATACCGTAGTTGTACTGTTTTATGTCAAAGAAGTGAGTCGAGTATAGTTGGAGTAAACCTCAGGGCCTCAGCGCGTGAGCGGCTGCAGATCCTGTTGCGGGGGTTCTCGTCTGGTGCCTGCGAAGTGGCTGTTTTCGGCGCGTGGCGTTACTCTGACTGTTGCGTTTGAGTGGTAGGTGTGGTTTGCGTTTTTCCCGTTCGCTGGTAGTTTTGGGGAAATGGTTTTGTGCATGTGGGGGTGAATGGTTCGATTGGGGGTGGGGGTGTTATCTAGGGGGAAAAGGTGTTCACGGGAGGGAGTTATTAGGAGAGTTCACATTCATTTAGGGCAGGGCCCCCGAAGATTAGCAGGAAGGTATAGGGCAATAGGGGTTTTAACTAGAATCCCTTATAGTGTGGTTACGATGTGATGACTGCATTTTTTCTTTACATCGGTGTCGGACGATTGTTGTTGAAACTTTAGTGGGGAGAGAGGAGTAAGGGCGTCGCTTGGTAAATCAGTAACGGGAAAGTTGGGGGTCTTTGGAGGAATTGCAATTGGTATTACCGCAGGTGTGGTTAGGGTCGCAGGGGTTTATATGGAAATTTTACAATGCTTGGGAAAACCTATCTTGAACTCTGTTGATTCCGGTTCACGCGCTCGAGAGGATTTAAAATTGATTTTGTAAAAAGGGGAGGTTTTGTGGATTGATTATTTTCTACGGGTTTGGATTGAATTTTGGTTGTGTTTATGGGAGGGGTGTTCGGTTTCCCCTTCTTTGGTGGGGCTATTGTTCATGGGGGTGATGATTTGGGTATGTCGAGCCCATGTGTGAATGATGGCGGACTAAGCCCGATCTATACGGGCGGGTTTGTATGAGGTGGGTTCGGCACTGATCGACTATTGACTAAGTGTTTATCAACGGGAGTAAATACGGGATTTTTGACTAAGGATCTGGCCTTTCTCTGATTGCCTGCCAAGACCCCCCTGGTGTACGACGGGGGTCCTGGTGGCGTGCCATCCTTGGGGGAAACTCCCGTGGGGTTCATGGTGGCCTGCCCGTCCACCTGTCGTCCCAGGGCACGGTCCTCTCGGGTCACGGGTACCCGGGGCATCCGCAGGGGGTGACTCGTCTTTCGTCTCTTCGACCCATTCCCCCCCTCCCATTCCGAGCCCTTACCCGTCAACTGAACCCCCGGTTCGTCCTTGGGCCACTCCAGACCGAAGTCCAATTGACCCTCAACTTCCCCCCCTCCCCTTTTCCCCTTCCTTGTCCTCCGCCCGCGCCGCTGCAGCTTGACGAGGCGGCCACTGTGGGGAGCTGGGGGGGAACTACCGCCTCACCTGGTGGCGACCGGGCAGGAAGGGACTGGCACGTGGGTTACCCTTGGGGCTTCGCCAGGAGAACTGCGGGGAGGTACATGTTTCGGGGGAGGGCGTCCGGACGCTGTGTTTTGGGGGCCAGTGGCTTGTGTGGCCATGGGCTTGGTGGCCATGGGCTTGTGTGGCCCGTGGTCTGGGATGGCAGGAGCACCGAGGCCGACGGTGAGGGGGCCAGTGCGGTGGTGATTTGGCAACGTCCGTGCAAGTGCTTCGGGCTCCTGACAGAAAGAGGCACCGAAAGGACGCTCAGGGAAGTGTTGGGGGGGGCGTGGACGGGGGTGAGTCGGGAAAACCTTGTACTGTGTAAAAAAGTTTTTCAGAAATAATTAACATTTTTCAGCGTGGTTGTTTTCCTGGGGGTTTTTCCCTGCGCTGGGGGCTATGAAGTTTTTTTTGCAAGGGTTGACGTTGACACGTATATATTTATTGTATTGAGATGTGTGTCCCTGTCCCCCGACCCCTGTGGGTTTCCAGGTGCGGAGGCCCCTTGAAGTTCCTTTCAGGGGTTAGTTTTGGGACGTGCTGTATCATTGTGTGATGATTGTGTCAAGTGCCGAATATGTTTCTCATGAAATAATTTGTAGTTTTGGGCCCAAATGGCGTTGACCGGGGGGTATCATTTATTGGGATACGGTCATGTCCCAAAGACCCATGGGGTCTCCAGGTGCTGGAGGCCATTGAAGTTCCTTTCAGGGGTTGACGTTGGCACCGTGCTGTATTCATTGTATTGATGATACGTGTCATGTGCCCCATAGCCTAGGTAGTGTCTGGGGTTCATTGAAGTTCCTTTCGGGGGTTGTACTTTGGCACTGTGTTATTTACATTGGATTGATGATATGTGTCATGTGCCCCATGACCTAGGTAGTGTTGCTAGGTACTGCCGGCTGCAGGGGATGGAGCTGGTGTCAGGTGTGGATGCAGTGTGATTGAGTGTAAATGAGCGAGTGGTTTGGTGGTGGCATGTGTTATTGTGTGAGAGGGATTGATTAAGGTGGAAGGTTGTCGTTGTTATGGTCGGGGAAAATGTTCATGTCACAGTCACGGTCAATAAATGTTGTGTGAGTGTTAATCTGTGTTCAGCAGTCTTAGATCTGTTTGGAAGCGACTAGCTAGGCTGTAAATTCTGTCTGTCACTCTATAGTAATTAGTTCAGGTCTTAGCGAACCTGACAATATGGTCAATGCTTTCAAAATATGCAGTATTTATACTTTTAATTTGTATCACCCTGTTAAAATTGGGCAGTCTAGTAGTATATGGTAGACAGAAATTCTTCTTTGACATACACCCCTAACATCAGAAGAGAATTTTGTGTTCATGTATTTAAGCTAAGTTTATTGATTATCTGGGCTACAAACCCTCTACCAAAGCCTGAATTTGGCCATTGCTTTTAACTTCTTGAATATCGAGTGCGACCCCTTGTTGCCAAATTTGCTCCAGGGGCCAACAGTCTGAGTCGCACTATTTTATGTTATTTTATTTTACTTTTTAACATGCGCGCTGGTGACCTACTCGTTTTTGAGTGAACCAGTATTTAGGAAGAAGAAGAAGAAATACTGGATCAGCCATTCGAGAGCGTTCATGAGGGAAGTGGGTGGTTTTTTTTTTGGTTTTTTTTCCCTTCCTGGCACCCCGATTAAGCGAGTATTGTCCTCAGCTGGAGACGGAGTAGACGGAGCCCTGCGTGTGCTGGATCACAACAGGCACCACTGTACATCGCCGAAGTGACTGGGAGGCAGGGCAGGGTTTCCTCAAGTGGGTTGCCTCACGGCGATTTAACACTGACTGCACTCTGTGTTGGTTGGTGATACAGGGCTGTGTTGGTGGTACATGGCTGTGTTGGTGGTACAAGGAGCTGTGTTGGTGGTACAGGGGCTGTGTTGGTGGTACAGGGGCTGTGTTGGTTGGTGGTACAGGGCTGTGTTGGTGGTAACAGGGGCTGTGTTGGTGGTGGTACAGGAGCTGTGTTGGTGGTACAGGGGCTGTGTTGGTTGGTGGCACAGGGCTGTGTTGGTTGGTGGTACAGGGGCTGTGTTGGTGGTACAAGGGCTGTGTTGGTGGTACAGGGGCTGTGTTGGTTGGTGGTACAGGGCTGTGTTGGTGGTACATGGGGCTGTGTTGGTTGTGGTACAGGGGCTGTGTTGGTGGTACAGGAGCTGTGTGGTGGTACAGGGGCTGTGTTTGTTGGTACAGGGCTGTGTTGTGGTACAGGAGCTGTGTTGGTTGGTGGTACAGGGGCTGTGTTGGTGGTACAGGGGCTGTGTTGGTGGTATAGGAGCTGTGTTGGTTGGGGTAAAGGGGCTGTGCTGGTGGTACAGGGCTGTGTTGGTGGTAACAAGAGCTGTATTGGTGGTACAGGGGCTGTGTTGGTTGGTGGTACAGGGACTGTGTTGGTTGGTGGTACAGGGCTGTTGGTTGGTGTACAGGGGCTGTGTTGATTGGTGGTACAGGGGTTGTGTTGGTGGTGGTACAGGGCTGTGTTGGTTGGTGGTACAGGGCTGTGTTGGTGTACAGGGCTGTGTTGGGGTACAGGGGCTGTGTTGGTTGGTGGTACAGGGCTGTGCTGGTGGCACAGGGCTGTGTTGGTTGGTGGTACAGGGGCTGTGTTGGTTGGTGGTACAGGGCTTGTATAGTGGTACAGGGGCTGTGTTGGTGTACAGGGGCTGTGTGGGTGGTGGTAACAGGGGCTGTGTTGGTGGTACAGGGCTGTGTTGGTTGGGGGACAGGGGTTTGTTGGTTGGTGGTACAGGGGCTGTGCTGGTTGGGTACAGGGGCTGTGTTTGGTGGTACAGGGGCTTGTTGGTGGTACAGGGGCGTGTTGGTGGTACAGGGACTGTTTTGGTTGGTGGTACAGGGGCTGTGTGGTGGTACGTGGCTGTGCTGGTTGGTGGACCAGGGACTGTGTGGGTGGACAAGGGGCTGTGTTGGTTGGTGTGTACAGGGGCTGTGTTGGTGGTGGCACAGGGGCTGTGTGGTGGTACAGGGGCTGATGTTGGTCGTGGTACAGGGGCTGTGTTGGTGGTACAGGGCTGTGTTAGTGGTACAGGAGCTGTGTTGGTGGTACAGGGGCTGTGTTGGTGGTACGGGGCTGTGTTGGTGGTACAGGGGTTGTGTTGGTTGGTGGTACAGGGGCTGTTGGTTGGTGGTACAGGGCTGTGTTGGTGGTACGGGGCTGTGTTGGTTGGTGGCAAAGGGCTGTGTTGGTGGTACAGGGGCTGTGTTGGTGGTTAAAAGGGACTGTGTTGGTTGGTGTACAGGGGCAGTGTTGGTTGGTGGTACAGGGGCTGTGTTGGGTTGGTGGTACAGGGGTTGTGTGTTGTTGGGTGGTACAGGGGCTGTGTTGGTGGTACAGGGGCTGTTTTGGGTGGTACAGGGGCTGTGTTGGGTTGTGGTACGGGGCAGTGTTGGTTGGTGGTACAGGGGCTGTGTTGGTTGTAGTACAGGGGTTGTGTTGGTTGGGTGGTGGTACAGGGGCTGTGTTGGTGTTACAGGGGTGTGTTGGTTGGTAGACAGGGGCTGTGTTGGTGGTACAGGGCTGTGTTTGGTTGGTGGTACAGGGGTTGTGTTGGTTGGTGGTACAGGGACTGTGTTGGTGGTACAGGGGCTGTGTTGGTTGGTGGTACAGGGTTGTGTTGGTGGACAGGGACTGTTTGGTGGTACAGGGCTGTGTTGGTTTGTGGTACAGGGGCTGTTTGGGTGTACAGGGGCTGTGTTGGTGGTACAGGGCAGTGTTGGTGGTACAGGGGCTGTGTTGGTTGGTGGTTACAGGGGCTGTGTTGGTTGGTGGTACAGGAGCTGTGTTGGTGTACAGGAGCTGTGTTTGTTGGTGGTACAGGGGCTGTGTTCGTTAGGGTACAGGGGCTGTGTTGGTTGGGGTACAGGGGCTGTGTGGTGTGGTACAGGGGCTGTGTTGGTGGTACAGGGGCTGTGTTGGTTGGTGGCAAAGGGGCTGTGTTGGTGGTACAGGGGGCTGTGTTGGTTGGTGGTACAGGGCTGTGTTGGTTGTGGTACAGGGGCTGTGTTGTGGTGGTACAGGGACTGTGTTGGTTGGTGGTACAGGGCTGTGATGGTTGATGGTACAGGGCTGTGTTGGTTTGGTGGTATCAGGGGCTGTGTTGGTTGTGGACAGGGGCTGTGGTTGGTGGTACAGGGCTGTGTTGGTTAGTGGTACAGGGCTGTGTTGGTTGGTGGTACAGGGGCGTGGTGGTTGGTGGTACAGGGACTGTGTTGGTTGGTGGTACAGGGCTGTCTGGTGGTACAGGGGCTGTGTTGGTTGGTGGTACAGGGGCTGTGTTGGTTGTGGTACAGGGGCTGTGCTGGTTGGTGTGGACAGGGGCTGTGTTGTGGTGTTGGTACAGGGGCTGTAGGTTGGTTGTGGGGTTACAGGGTGTAGGTGTGGTTGGTGGTACAGGGGCTGTGTGGTGGTACAGGGGCTGTGTTGGTTGGTGGTACAGGGGCTGTGTTGGTTGGTGGTACAGGGACTGTGTTGGTGGTACAGGGGCTGTGTGGTTGGTGATACAGGGCTGTGTTGGGTGGTACAGAGCTGTGTTGGTGGTACAGGGGTTGTGTTGTTGTGGTACAGGGGCTGTGTTGGTGTGTACAGGGGCTGTGTTGGTTGTTGTGGTACAAGGGCTGTGTTGGTTGGTGGTACAGGGGCTGTGTTTGGTGGTACAGGGGCTGTGTTGGTTGGTGGTACAGGGGCTGTGTTGGTTCGTGGTACAGGGGCTGTGTTGGTTGGTGGTACAGGAGCTGTGTTGTGGTACAGGGGCTGTGTTGGTGGTACAGGGACTGTGTTGGTTGGTGGTACAGGGCTGTGTTGGTTGGTGGTACAAGCTGTATTTGGTTGGTGGTACAGGGGCTGTGTTGGTGGTACAGGGGCTGTGTTGGTTTGTGGTACAGGGACTGTGTTGGTGATATAGTGGCTGTGTTGGGAGTGGTACAGGGGCTGTGTTGGTGGTACAGGGGCTTGTTGTGGTGGTACAGGGGCTGTGTTGGTGGTACAGGGGCTGTGTTGTGGTACAGGAGCTGTGTTGGTGGTACAGGGGCTGTGTTGGTGGTACAGGGGCTGTGTTGGGTGGTACAGGGGTGTGTGTTGGTGGTACAGGGGCTGTGTTGTTGGTGGTACAGGGGCTGTGTTGGTGGTAAGGGGCTGTGTTGGTTGGTGGCAAGGGCTGTTGTGGTGGTACTAGGGGTGTGTTGGTGGGTACAGGGATGTGTGGTTGGTGGTACAGGGGCAGTGTGTTGGTGGTACAGGGGCTGTGTTGGTTGGTGGTAAGGGGTTGTGTTGGTTGGTGGTACAGGGGCTGTGGTTGGTGGTACAGGGGCTGTGTTGGTGGTACAGGGGCTGTGTTGGTGGGGGTAAGGGGCAGTGTTGGTTGGTGGTACAGGGGCTGTGTTGGTTGGTGTACAGGGTTGTGTTGGTTGGTGGTACAGGGGCTGTGTTGGTTACAGGTTGTGTTGGTTGGTAGTACAGGGGCTGTGTGGTGGTACAGGGGCTGTGTTGGTTGGTGGTACAGGGGTTGTGTTGGTTGGTGGTACAGGGCACTGTGTTGGTGGTACAGGGGCTGTGTTGGTTGGTGGTACAGGGGTGTGTTGGTGGTGTCAGGGATGTTGGTGACAGGGGCTGTGTTGGTTTGTGGTACAGGGCTGTGTTGGTGGTACAGGGCTGTGTTGGTGGTACAGGGCAGTGTGGTGGTACAGGGGCTGTGTTGGTTGGTGGTACAGGGGCTGTGTTGGTTGGTGGTACAGGAGCTGTGTTGGTGATACAGGGCTGTGTTTGTTGGTGGTACAGGGGCTGTGTTCGTTAGTGGTACAGGGGCTGTGTTGGTTGGTGGTACAGGGGCTGTGTTGGTTGGTGGTACAGGGGCTGTGTTGGTGGTACAGGGGCTGTGTTGGTAGTACAGGGGCTGTGTTGGTTTGTGGTACAGGGGCTGTGTTGGTTGGTGGTACAGGGGCTGTGTTGGTGGTACAGGGGCTGTGTTGGTTGGTGGTACAGGCTGTGTTGGTGGTACAGGGGCTGTGTTGGTTGGTGGTACAGGGCTGTGTTGGTGGTACAGGAGCTGTGTTGGTGGTACAGGGGCTGTGTTGGTTGTTGGAACAGGGACTATGTTGGTTGGTGGTACAGGGGCTGTGTTGGTTGGTGGTACAAGGCTGTGTTGGTTGGTGGTACAGGGGCTGTGTTGGTGGTACAGGGGCTGTGTTGGTTGGTGGTACAGGGGCTGTGTTGGTTGGTGATACAGGGCTGTGTTGTTGGCACAGGGGCTGTGTTGTTGGCACAGGGGCTGTGTTGGTGGTACAGGGGCTTTGTTGGTTGATGGTACATGGGCTGTGTTGGTGGTACAGAGACTGTGTTGGTTGGTGGTACAGGGGCTGTGTTGGTGGTACAGGGGCTGTGTTGGTTGGTGGTACAGAGGCTGTGTTGGTTGGTGGTACAGGAGCTGTGTTGGTGGTACAGGGACTGTTGGTGGTACAGGAGCTGTGTTGGTGGTACAGGGGCTGTGTTGGTTGGTGGTACAGGGACTGTGTTGGTGGTGCAGGGGCTGGGTTGGTGGTACAGGGGCTGTGTTGGTGGTACAGGGCTGTGTTGGTTGGTGGTACAGGGGCTGTGTTGGTTGGTGGTACAGGGACTGTGTTGGTTGGTGGTACAGGGGTTGTGTTGGTGTACCGGGGCTGTGTTGGTTGGTGGGACAGGGGCTGTGTTGGTTGGTGGTACAGGGGCTGTGTTGGTGGTACAGGGGCTGTGTTGGTTGGCGGTACAGGGGTTGTGGCGGGGTAAGCCAAGCTGTGACTGGACATGAAGTTGGAATGAATGGCGTGTGTGCAATGCCACTGAAGAAGCGCAAAAGATAAGACAGAAAAAAAATGAATAAGAATAAATAAATGATAAAAAGTGTTTGTTGGTGGTACAGGGGCTGTGTTGGTGGTACAGGAGCTTGTTGGTGCTACAGGGGCTTGTGTTGGTTGGTGGTACAGGGGCTGTGTTGGTGGTACAGGGGCTGTGTTGGTGGTACAGGGGCTGTGTTGGTTGGTGGTGCAGGGGCTGTGTTGGTGGTACAGTGGCTGTGTTGGTTTGTGGTACAGGGGCTGTGTTAGTTGGTGGTACAGGGGCTGTGTTGGTGGTACAGGGGCTGTGTTGGTTGGTGGTACAGGGGCTGTGTTGGTGGTACAGGGACTGTGTTGGTGGTACAGGGGCTGTGTTGGTTGGTGGTACAGGGGCTGTGTTGGTTGGTGGTACAGGGGCTGTGCTGGTTGGTGGTACAGGGGCTGTGTTGGTTGGTGGTACAGGGGCTGTGTTGGTGGTACAGGGGCTGTGTTTGTTGGTGGTACAGGGGCTGTTTTGGTGGTACAGGGCTGTGTTGGTGGTACAGGGGCTGTGTTGGTTGGTGGTACAGGGGCTGTGTTGGTGGTACAGGGGCTGTGTTGGTGGTACAGGGGCTGTGTTGGTTGGTGGTACAGGGGCTGTGTTGGTTGGTGGTACAGGGGCTGTGTTGGTTGGTGGTACAGGGGCTGTGTTGGTTGGTGGTACAGGGGCTGTGGCGGGGTAAGCCAAGCTGTGACTGGACGTGAAGTTGGAATGAATGGCGTGTGTGCAATGCCACTGAAGAAGCGCGAAAGATAAGACAGAAAAAAAATGAATAAGAATAAATAAATGATAAAAAGTTTCCATGTGCTTTTTGGGTGTTACAATGTCATGAAAAATGGAATTGTCAGCATCTATATTAAAGTTTTAATACACCATGAAAACATACTTTGTGAGGTGAAGGTGCTCATGTTTAGAAAAAAGGAATAAATAAATTAATAATAATAAACGTCCCGTGTGCTTTTTTGTGTTACAAGGCCATGCATGAACAATGCAAAATGTCAGCATCTATATCAAAATATTGAAAAACCATGAAAATATATCTCTTTGTGAAGTTGAGGCGCTCATGTTCAGTAGAGAGTTTATGATTAGTAGGCTTAATAATCTCGCTAAACGAACTCCGGTGTGTCGGCTGTATGTTTGCTCCTGACCCACATCTAAATGTAATGTGTCAACAGTTTAAATCCATTCGGTACTCTCTGTGTGTGTGTGTGTGTGTGTGTGTGTGTGTGTGTGTGTGTGTGTGTGTGTGTGTGTGTGTGGTGTGGTGTGTGTGTGTGTGGTGTGTGTGTGTGTGTGTGGTGTGTGTGTGTGTGTGTGTGTGTGTGTGTGTGTGAGTGTGTGTGTGGTGTGTGTGTGTATGTGTGTGTGTGTGTGTGTGTGTGTGTGTGTGTGTATGTGTGTGTGTGTGTGTGTGTGTGTGTGTGTGTGTGTGTGTGTGTGTGCTGTCCCATCTCCCGTTCTACCTCAGTAGCATTGCATCCCACGCCGCTCACTCGCGATTCCTCGGCCACAGCCTGGCCCGGCCCAGCACAACCCGGACACTGGCCATCAACCCACAGGGAGCAGTCACTACTGCACTGCTGCCGAGTCACTCAGCTGGTGTTGAGTGGTGCCTACCAAGCCCCCTACTGACGACAATAATTGCTTACTCGCAGAGCCGGCGTGAGTGAGCTCTCTCCATCCAGAGAGTGTCTGTTCAACGACAGACCCCGTGAATTTGCCACCTTGACAGAATCAGCCCATGGCCGTAGACGTGGTTGAGGCAATCGAAGCCGAGGTCGCCGACCCCAGGGCATGAGGGGGCGACAGATGTTGAAATTTTTTGTTATGCTGATCGACGAGGATGAGGATGATGGAAGATAATGCTACGTATTTCCATTCAGGCCTTAGACTGCATGACAAGGCTACACTCTACGCTTGCTTTTATGATATTACCCAGCGTCAACCAGGCCCGAGAGATACAGACACCTGAAGTGTTGGTCAGGAAATGCGAGAAACTCTCTCAAAGACGCATCCATTAAAGTGGATGAAATTTGACTGTGTGGTCCCAGTCTTTCCCCAAGGAACTCACAGCAAACCGTACTTTGGGTTGGAGCCGTCTGGGGCAGAAAAACAAATGGTTCTGATGGGAACCAAACCCATGATCTTCCAACTGGGAGTCGACGATGCTGATTTTTTCGCCACAGGTCAGTTCTGTAGCTTTTGGATAATTCTGACGAATCCCGGATCAACTGTTGGCTTATTATTCAATAGGATCGTCCTTGAGCTACATTCCAACGAAGTGGGCTTGCTGGTCTTTGCCTAATTTTGCCAACTGAGAACAAGGCGGATGTGAATAAAACATTGGTAACGAAGCTGATGATGAAGCACCCAGTGAATGCTTTTGATTTCCATGGTGATGCTTAACATTACTTCCCCTTGGAGGTCACTCTTCGTTTTATTGATGTCTGATCAAGAGTGAAATGGAATTCAGGGGGGGGGGGGGGGGGGGGGGGGGGGGGGGGGATATGTGCCATTATGAAATAGCCTTATGTGTGAAATGATGTTTGCATATGTGTGTCTGTGTGTGTATGTGTGTTCATGTATATACACACATGCCCGTGTGTGTATTTAACAGGATCTGTTATGAAACTGCAGAGAGAGAGAGAGAGAGAGAGGAGAGAGAGAGAGAGAGAGTTGCCAAACTTGGAGTTAACATAAGAGATGATGATGATGATGATAATCTTTATTTCCAAGGGTAACAGATAAGCAAACACATGCGTTTTTTCATCCGGCCCTTGCCCCGTTAAGGGACTAAGTATGGCTAGCGACTAAGACTTACAAAACTTTTAACAAACACACATATCTTCATAACATTAAAAAGTTCACCCATTAACAGTTAAGGCGTAGATGACTTTAAAAGGAAAAAAGAGACGATTTAAAACAACAAACAAGAATAAAGAAATTGATTACAAAGAAGAAAAGAATCGGCACACAGATATGGAATAAGCGATCCTCCTATCAAAGGGGAGAGAGAGAGAGAGAGAGAGAGAGAGAGAGAGAGAGAGAGAGAGAGAGAGAGAGAGAGAGAGTTACATTCCTTTTGTAAAAAACATAACATACAACAAACTGCTAAGGATGATAATTAGACAATTACAATGCATCAATAATATCAACATTTGTACTTTCTTTTACATTTACATGATGTGGTTATAAGGTAAAACGAGAACGATCAGTTATCAGTAAGCAGCAATAAATTCCTAGCATCAATAATCATAACACATTTTTCATGATGTGTGCGTGTGCGTGTGCGTGTGCGTGTGCGCGCGCGTGTGTGTATGTGTGTGTGTGTGTGTGTGTGTGTGTGCGTGCGTGCGTGCGTGCGTGCGTGCGTGCGTGCGTGCGTGCGTGTGTGCGTGCGTGCGTGTGTGTGTGTGTGTGAGAGAGAGAGAGAGAGAGAGAGAGAGAGAAGAGAGAGAGGAGAGAGAGAGAGAGAGAGAGAGATGCCATTATTATTTACCTTCCCCTTCCATCTTTTCTGTTTTCTTTTTGACCATTCATACACTACCCAAAACTATAATTATTACTTAAGCGACAATCCATCGAAACGCAGCCGTAATTAACGAAGAGAGAGAGAGAGAGAGAGAGAGAGAGAGAGAGAGAGGAGAGAGAGAGAGAGAGAGAGAGAGAGTTATAATTCCATTTTTCTATCCAAAATATCACATGCAAAACATTGCTATAAATTTGAATAAAGAGCAATACATCAATATGATCGACAGTAATCCGGACACACATTTATCACCTTGCAGTTACAGTGCTCGAAGAAATCAAAGTATTAAGACATCAATCAATTAGTGACAATGCACCAATAAAACCAGCGACCACAACAGTCATTCATCATGATATAATTTCAATCATTAATAAAACAGATAGTAACCATATCTCTCATTTATCATTATCTGGTTTTGAAAACATCAGTGGAAAGGAAACGACGTATCAGTTTAATATGCAGCAAAACAGAGGGTGTGCCCTGGTATATGTATTTTGTCCCTAATAGCAATGGTCTGCTGTGAAATGTGTAATTAGTTTTTCCCTGAAGGATTCTGTAATTTGAGTACATCGGAAATGTAGTGGAAGTGAATTCCAAACCACGCTACCTGAGTAGATAAGCTTGATTTAAATAGATCTTTTCTAGGTGTGGGAACCTGGAATTTGGTTGAATCCCTAGGGTTTATGCTAAATTTGGACTGAAGAGTTTGTGGTGCTAAACCCGATGCAATTTTTTTGCATTAGCAGACATTTGTTGACAGCAAACATTTCCTGTAAAGGAAGAGCCCCCGCTTTAGTATAATCCCCTTCACTAAGACTAGATGATTTTAATAGGACTGCTTTAAGTGCTCTTTTGTAGACACTCTTAAGAGGTTTCAGGCATTAGCACTAGCAGAATCAAATAGTGTTGAACAATAATTGATTGAAGAGAGAACATGTGCGTGTAGGAACAATTTCCTGGCATGAAGGTTTAAGAAATGCTTAATCTTGCACAGCTGATATGTTTGTCTGGATATTGATTTACATAAACTGCGAAGGTGATAAGACCAAGAAAGATTATTATCAACATATACGCCTAGAACTCGATGGCTATCCACCACTTCAGTTTCCTGATTATTGATAAAAACAGGTGGGGGCTGTGTGGTTATGTTTTGTCTTCTCTGCCTTGTTGTTATCAGCATTAGTTTTGTTTTGTTAGGATTCAGTGACACGTGATTTACATTGCACCAATTACTTAAGATATCAGCATTCTTCTGTAATGAAGTGAAAACAGCTTCCAAGCTGGAGCTACTTGTATGGACAGTGGTATCATCACAAAAGAGTTCACATGAATCCTCAATATAAAGAGGGAGATCATTTATATAAACTGAGAACAGCAACGGACCTAACACAGAACCCTGGGGTACGCCATGTTGGATAGGTAGCTTCTCTGATAAATTGTTGTTGACACAAACGATTTGTTGACGATCTTCTAGGAATGATGCTATCAGTTGGTAGGTATTTCCTGTTATACCATATAATAAAAGCTTCCTGCATAACAGTTTGTGGTCAATTACATCAAAAGCCTTTGCAAAATCAACAAACAGTGCGCCACAATATTTATTCTCATTAACACTGGCTAGCCATTGATCTACTAGGTTTGTAAGCGCTGTATGACAAGAATGATTTTTCCTGAAACCTGATTGGTTTTTATTTAGTAGGTTGGAGGAGTCAAAATGGTGGCAAAGATGCTTATTTATGTGTTTTTCCAAGGGCTTGGACAGAACTGGCAAAATGGATATAGGTCTGTAGTTCGATGGTTCAGGTTTGTCTCCAGATTTGAAAATGGGTATTACTTTTGCAACTTTGAACTGAGCGGGAAAGTGACATTTATCAATGCATAAATTGTAAATGTAGGTAAGAGTTTCACATATAACAAGTGCTGATAGTTTCAGTATTTTTCCATCAATCCGTCAAGTCCGCGGCTTCCTGTCTGCTTTAATTGGCATAAAGCTTGGCAAACATCACTAACTGTCATAGGCGGAACTGGTGTTGCTGGACGAATGTTCAAAGCATTGCACAATTTTTTTAATTTTTTTAAATTCATTTGAGTCAGTATTCTTTTCTTTGACAATGTGTTCTGCAACTGTTGTAAAGTGTTGGTTGAGTTCATTTGGTGTTATGCTGGTAATGGGACTTGTCTTTGACTGTGAAGTTTTATTTGTAAGTTCATTTATTGCTTGCCATATGGACTTCGAATTTTGTTTGTTGGCTACAAGTTCACGAAAAAACTTCATTTTTGCTGTCCGTTTGAGTGAATTGACTTTATTACGTTGCCTTTTAAATCCATCCGACTTCCCTTCTGCTTCAAGCAAATCGTCGCGTAAGAAACAAGCAGCTTGTATTTCATCAGTCATCCACTTTGGTTGTGCACTATGTTTAACTCGACGCGTTTTGAATGGCGCGTGCTTGTCATAAACAGAATTAAACGTGTGTAGCCAGTACTCAAGCGCTTTCTCTGGATCAGTGTAATTATAAACATTTATAAAGGGGGAATTCGTGAGGTCAGTGAGAAAGGTATCTTCGTGGAAGTGTCCAAAAGACCTGTAAGTGATGTGTCTGTGGCCAGTTTTAGGAATTTTGATTCCACTTCTTTTCCATGTAATGCATACTGGAAAGTGGTCGCTGCATCCATTCAAAGGCACACATTTCTCAATGACGTTTTGTGGTTCAGAAAGATAGATGTGGTCAATTAATGTTTTGCTAGTGAGTGTTGAAGAGACAGCAAGAGACAGAGAGAGAGAAAGAGAGAGAGTTGCCAAACTTGGAGTTAACATAAGAGAGAGACAGCATGCAAGAGACAGAGAGAGAGAGAGAGAGAGAGAGAGAGAGAGAGTTGCCAAACTTGGAGTTAACATAAGAGAGAGACAGCAAGAGACACAGAGAGAGCGAGAGAGAGTGAGTTGCCAAACTTGGGTGCTAACATAAGAGAGAGACCGCAAGAGACAGAGAGCGAGAGAGAGAGCGAGAGAGAGAGAGAGAGAGAGAGAGAGAGAGAAGAGAGAGAGAGAGAGAGTTGCCAAACTTGGGTGTTAACATAAAAGAGAGAGAGAGAGAGAGAGAGAGAGAGAGAGAGAGAGAGAGAGAGTTCCCGAACTTGGGTGTTAACATAAGAGAGAGACAGCATAAATAAGACAGAGAGAGAGCGAGAGAGAGAGAGAGAGTTCTCGCACTTGGGTGTTAACATAAGAGAGAGGCAGCAAGAGAGAGAGAGAGAGAGAGAGAGAGAGTTGCCAAACTTGGGTGTTAACACAAGGCAAGAGGAAATACAGACACACTCACACATATGAGAGAGCGCGCACGTGTGCACACACACAAACACACATACCCATCTCAAACAGATGATGAAATGTAATTTATTTATCCGACGAATAACCAGTAAAGGAATGAAAATATCCAGTACACAACCCACCACCGTTTTTACCTGCTCGCTACTGCATGACTTGTACATCTTTCAACACTGTTCTTTTAGCAACAAGATGCATACAGCACATCAATGAATAAATGAAAAAAAAAGTTATCAAAAGAAACAATGAAAATAAACAAACAAACAAAACAAAACAAAAAACCCTTCACACACAAACACCTGCCTGCTTACACATAGACATACAAACATAATCATTTTATTTTTTCAAAAAAATTCCAGAAATCATGCGCAGTTCTGTCTCACACAGACAAAAAAATACCCCCCCTCCCCCCCAAAAAGGTCATTGCCAATGGCACCTTTTTCAATCCACCTCCATACCTCTTCTGTTTCTGCAAAATACTGGACAGTAAGCACTTGGCTGAGAGAGAAAGGGAGAGAACTGACGCCCTAAAGTTTCCCACGTCTGAGTGACATCAAAAGTTAAAAATTTCACAGTACACCACAGTCACATCACCCTCTGTAATTTATGACAACTGGAACCCAAAACGCCACCCTCCTGCGTTTCTTTTTCCTGCAGTTTGCAAGAGGGGAGAAGTCATGTGTAACTGGTTTCAAGCATACTGAAACCACAGAGCACAAAAAACCAGTCATCAAATCACAGAGCACACAAAAACCAGTCATCAAACCACAGAGCACACAAAAACCAGTCATCAAACCACAGAGCACACAAACACCACAGAGCACACAAAAACCAGTCATCAAACCAGGCAAGTGTCATCATTCTGTCATTTTCAGTTTTAATGCGTCTTTAGTCATTTTCAATCCCCTGAACACCACAAATGGCTTTGAAACCAGACAACCAGCTACAGACGTTACAGAAGACACCCTCGTTGCAATCAGACCAATATTGTCCGAGCCAGAGTCTTACAGAAGACACCCTCGTTGCAATCAGATCAATATTGTCCGAGCCAGAGTCTTACAGAAGACACCCTCGTTGCAATCAGATCAATATTGTCCGAGCCAGAGTCTTACAGAAGACACCCTCTTCACAATCAGAACAAATATTGTCCGAGCCAGAGTCTGTTACAGAAGACACCCTCTTCACAATCAGACCAATATTGTCCGAGCCAGAGTCTTACAGAAGACACCCTCGTTGCAATCAGATCAATATTGTCCGAGCCAGAGTCTTACAGAAGACACCCTCGTTGCAATCAGATCAATATTGTCCGAGCCAGAGTCTTACAGAAGACACCCTCTTCACAATCAGACAAATATTGTCCGAGCCAGAGTCTGTTACAGAAGACACCCTCTTCACAATCAGACCAATATTGTCCGAGCCAGAGTCTTACAGAAGACACCCTCGTTGCAATCAGATCAATATTGTCCGAGCCAGAGTCTTACAGAAGACACCCTCGTTGCAATCAGATCAATATTGTCCGAGCCAGAGTCTTACAGAAGACACCCTCTTCACAATCAGACAAATATTGTCCGAGCCAGAGTCTGTTACAGAAGACACCCTCTTCACAATCAGACCAACAATGCTACAGCTTACAAACCATTAAAGAAGACTCTCTCTCCAAAACCAGACACTGCCAAAGCTTCTTTAAGTCTGCTGAAAAATACACCCTCTCCAGCACGAGACCAATCTTACCACAGCTACAGTTTACTGAAGAAGACCCTCTCTCCACAATGAGACCAACAGTGCAAGAGCTATGGTGTGTTAAAAATGACACCCTCTCCGTCATCAGACCAACAGTACCAAAGCTGGACTCTACTGAGGAGGACACACTCCCCACAATCAGATTAACCATACTCGTAGAGCGCCAGATTTTGTAGTCCAAGGGTTGCAGGTTCGAATCTCCGCTGGGCCGTTTCGGTACAGGGGGATTTTTCCCTCGGAGTTAATATTAGTTCTGACTCCATTTCCCATACAGTCCTTCGAATGAGACTATAAACCGAGGTTCCGTGTGTCATACAGGCAGCCATACTCCAACTTCGGGGAAGGTGCATGCTATGTGTAACGTATCATCTATACCAACGGCCAAACTGGCCTTCTCTTCCGAAACTTGGTGATTGGATTTTACGTGTGTGCAAGATGTTATGCATGCAATCACACACGGAACCTCGGTTTATAGTCTCATTTGAAGGGCTGTGTGGGAAATGGAGTCAGAACCAACATTAACTCCGAGGGAAAAATCCCCCTGTACCGAAACGAACTGGCGGAGATTCGAACCCACAACCCCAGGATGACCAAGATTACGAGTCCGGCATGCTACCACTGAGCTACTCTGCCCCTTTCCCTGAGCTGAACCATGTTGACAAACGACTGTGCTCACTATTTGTTGACAAATAACTGTGCTCACAGTATGCGACAAACTGATCTCACCTTTTGTCGACAAATAACCGCCCGCCATAAACGCAACGGTCAAAAACTGTCTGCAAGGAAACGCAGAGCTGCCGATCTTGAGGAATCAGACAACAGGAGACAGTCGATGGTGGGGACAGTCTGGCTTTGACATGAACTCATCACTGCTCCCTGCTGCTTTGACAACTGGTCTACAGAGGGTCCACACAGGGAAGTCACTCTCCACCACGTCTGTTAGCCTGCTGCTTTGACAACTGGTCTACAGAGGGTCCACACAGGGAAGTCACTCTCCACCACGTCTGTTAGCCTGCTGCTTCGACAACTGGTCTACAGAGGGTCCACACAGGGAAGTCACTCTCCACCACGTCTGTTAGCCTGCTGCTTCGACAACTGGTCTACAGAGGGTCCACACAGGGAAGTCACTCTCCACCAGGTCTGTTAGCCTGCTGCTTCGACAACTGGTCTACAGAGGGTCCACACAGGGAAGTCACTCTCCACCACGTCTGTTGGCTGCACTCATGTACCATCTTTTGGGTGGGGGGGGGGGGATGTTATTCCATAAAGTTTCAAGACATTACAAAAGCATTCTCAAATCACATGTGTTATACAATTTTGAACTTTTTTCCCCTTAAACTCAAGACAGGAATTTTGGGAATAGTGTTTAAGTAAGAGAATTCCTATGAACGTTAGGAGACAGAGCAGGGGAATGGTGTTTAAGTAAGAAAATTCCTGTAAACGTTAGGAGAGAGATAGTAGGTATGGGAAACATAATGCTGCCTGAATTACACATGCAGTAAGAAATAAGATCTTGCAGGAGAAGTAGGAAACTGTAGCGCTGTCTCTGAACTCGCCTCTGACCTAGCCAACAGACCTCCCACACACTCCAATATATTGAAGACCAACTGAACGCAGTTCTGAGTAACAGTATCAAGCTAACAACCTTGTTGTTAAAAAAAAAACAACCACCGATACAAAGGCTACAAAAATCGATCGCCTTGCTCTCATTCACAAATGTATCTGCACCCTGACAAAACGTGCACAGAAAGAAAGCGTAAATCTCACACAGCACCCCAATGAAAACTCTAGAGAACAACACAAAGATATCATACAAAGCAGACAGATCAAGCCAGCCTACTAAACAGGTGCTTGCATTTTGGCAATATTGTCGAGGAGGGCATGGTTCAATCACAGGCGCTAGAAAATGGCTATTTCTGTCTCTGATTGCCTGAAACAACTGTAAAAAGCTGGTGATGAGAATTAAGGAACAGAATATGTAGCAGAGACCCCCAAAATGTACAAATTCTAGCGCCTGTGGGCAAAATTGTCTAGTGCCTGTGGCAAACTGTGACAGGTATTCCATTCATACTGCACCAGAAAATACTGGAAAAAAAAAGTAGAAGCTGATAAAGAATTAACAAACAAACAAAACTAACCAACCACCTTCTCTCCCTCCCTCCAAAACATGCACAGACCGACTGAATCCAGTTTTTCAATTAAGGTTGAAACGCACACACACACGCACACACACACTTAAGCACTGAGTTCGGAACTTTCACTTTTATCAAATCTTAATTGGCAAATTATTCATATCAACAACAATAAAACAACAGTCTTTGTTCCCCCTTTTAACGGATGGTTAAATCCAAATCAGTTAACATGCGAAACGCCAAAACACAATCATATTTTTTTTCCGTAAAATATAACATACCTTTGCATCAAATAAACATTTCTGACGTCTGTAAAAAGAAATGTAAATTTATGTCTAGGGAAACAAAAATTACTTTGACTTCATATCAACCAAAAAACAAAAACAAAAAAAGTATTGTCTGAAATGTGTTCTTCTTTCCTCTAGAACTCACATTTAATAATTAAAACACAGCTGAAGCAGAACAGACTGTGGATCTAAACCATCATGGACAAGAACAAGAGGGGGAGAGAGAAAGCCAGTAAAAGCCATGACACATTCACAACATGAAACTGGTATTTTCGACACAAAAACCACCTCAATGAAATATGTTTTACAGTGTGGTGTACCTTGAAATGCCCCTTTTGACTTCACATTTTCTGACTTACATTCCTCAATTCTGAACGCATACTACCAGACCAGCTGGAGTTTTTCTTACTCACATGCAGAGCTGCCAACCTGCTCATGCGGCTTACAGTAGCATTTCACAATTTTCACAGTAGCATTTCCAATTTGACAGTAGCAACTTAATTTTGCGCGCGTTCTAAAAAGAAATCAGGCCTATAACCAGTTTTACGGACCACATTAAAGCTACAGTACTCTTAGTATATCTATAAATGTTATTATACAGAGATGAAGCAGAGGAAGAGGGCAAATTGTAAAAAAAAAAATCTACATGCTACAGTAAAACCGAAAGCGGAAATGCAGTTCCGACAGACGATAGAGACGTTACTTAGCGCTGTCCAAACAAAACGAAAGTATCTTCGAATTTTTTTGTTTCGCCGTAGCAATTTAATGATCGTAGTAGCGTCGTAGCAAGCATTCTCTTGGCGTAGCAAACTACGGCGATCTCGTAGCAGTTGGCAGCTATGCACATGTTTCTGAACATACGAAATCGATGCGCTTAAAAAGAAAAATGCCTCTGACACTCCCTTCAAGGAAGACAGGCTAGTCATGATGCATTATCAGATCTAGTGCCAGCATTGCTGTAGAAGAGGAATTTTAGTCCGCAGACAAGAGTTTGATC
>JAFLJL010017497.1:2500-14052 GCA_018398815.1 Conus ventricosus | reverse complement strand
TTTTCATATGAAAAGTTATTGCAAACAATGCTTCTTTGTAGTTGTCATGTGATATGTTTGACTGCACAACGCGCAGTATTCCTTGCTTTCTTATGATTTCTCCGGGCTCGAAATACTGTACATTTTTGCCCTTTAAACCAACAAACTCCTTGATCACCTTTCCAGATAATTCATCCTTCATCTTTCCTAAAACCTTCTTGTTAGTAATGAATGTAAAGGCGAATCTTTAGGTAATCGGACGTGTCATACCATCACTCTGCCCCTTTAGCTACTTCTATTTTCCATGTCTTTATAGATGTCTTCAGTGGGGATATCTATAACAAAACTGTCTGTATCTGTGTAAAGTACTCTGGACTCAGGATACGAGGGCTTAAAGTAGTCATAAAGAAACTCTAACATAAAAAGCTTTGATAATTCTAAAACAGTAAACCCAATAAAACGGTTTGTCCAATTTGACTTTCTTTTTTTTCATCATTATCCCAAAAAGTGATCATGAAATCTTCTGAAGCCCTGATAATTTGGTTTTGAAGTCAGCTTAATTGCTTCGTTCTCTTGGTGACTAATCTGACATCTTTGCGCTTGTGCGGATTCTCCATAGTCTTTCGAAACAGCTGTTGTTCATCAGCTTGAAAAAGTCTTTTTCTGAAGCATCTGTGGATTTAGTTCTGAGATCAGTGTTCTTCATGATGTATGGTTTCATGAACTGTTCTTGATCAAAAGCAATTTACGATGAACTGCTGTCAACTTCAACCCATGTCTTAAATAAAATTGTAGAAGTCTGTAATGACAGACATAATTTTTTTTGCCTCGAAGATTAGGCACAAGTTTAGGCGGCTCTCTTGGATCCATCTTTAGACTTTCTGCTGCTAATGGATAGTCATTATGCAGGTCATGGAGTTCATGAGGATATTCTAAATCAACTTCTAGAATGAAACCACGCTGTTGATCAGGCGTTAAACTGCCCAACCACTTTAATGCTTTTGAATATTATTCGGATACGCGCTTGTACATTTTAAAGTTACGTAATGGAAGTGATTGCGCCATTGCCCATCCATACAGATTGTTTGCATCTAAATACATGAGATAGTTAGACCTTTTACTTGGATCATAATCGTCCAAGTATTTGTTGTTTGCTTTACAGTAATGATGCGACGCCATACTAATTCCTCCACGCAATCCGTTTTCAATCATCTGAATCATTGGTAAATCAGACAATAAATCAATCTGTACTCCAGTAAACTTTAAGAAAGCATCCCAACTCATCCCGGGCGCAGAAATGTAATGCGCGGGATCCAGGGTATAATGTTTCATGCAGGTCTTCTTAATTTTCAAAGACGTCCGCCAACAAACATACATCGGCCCTCAAGTATGAATCATGATAGTCCTCCATGTTTTACATCTAACTTCTGCCACGCATCATGAGCATGCTGGTAATCAGAATCACTGATGTCCTTTCCTCTAAGACTAGAAAAGAACGCGCCTTTAGGAGGAAGTGTGTCTTCATCAAACCTTTCCCAACTGTTCATGTACTCATAAGGGAAAACGCCCTTTCTAACAAGAGTTGAGTCAAAATATTCTTCTGTTATTGGGCAGGACTTTAAGGACATAGCCAGTGACTCTAATGAACCCATCATGTGTTGCATAGAGTCATAAAAAGACATGTTATTTAGATTAAAGCACATGTACTTTTCTGATGACTGTGCAATGCATGACCACCCTGAAGGCATCGTCCACTGCTTTCATTATAAGATGAGAGTCGTAACCTCGCAAGTTATGAAAGAATACAGGCAGCTTCCATGTCTTAGGATCAAACTTTAGTTGAAGATTGCATTTACTGTGCGCTGCTCCCCTGAACTTTCCGCTAATGTGATCATGGTCTCTTACTGTTGGATTCCTGCGTCTGATGAGAGACCTAAACCACAAATCCAACAATGGTGGTGAGTCATACTGTTGTTGGTCTTCAGGTGTCATTATGTTTTTCAGAAAATTTTTAGATTATTAAAACCCGGCATTGCGCACTTGCTGCATGAAATTTAAAAGAATGTTTTGCGGCATTAGGCCCCTATAAAATTTTTTGGTTCTGAATGGACCCCGGGTTTTGCCCTAAAAACAATAAAAGAAAATTGAAAAAATTTTTGTTGATTACCCCTTTAAGACGGGTTTTTCAAATTTTTTTGGCCCGGGGGCCCTTTTTAAAAGGGAAACCCAATGAGTGATTTTCAAAGTCTGCTTTAAAAAACATAGGGGTGAATTTTGCATCCTTTTCCCCTTTTCTTAAAATAAATTTAGATCCGGGTGGGGGTTTTAATTGTTCCGTATTACAGTCTACAAAAAACTTTTCAATTTTTTCTTATGTTGGGCTCCCCGGCTTGAACAGTTGGCTTTTTGTTAAACATTTTTCAGAATTCTTGTTTGGGGGCCCCTTTTTTTGAAGTATGCGCATTAGTTTCTCATTGTTCGTTTAAATTGGTAATGGGGTAGCCCCGCGGGAAAACATCGTAGTAATAAAGTTTGATTTTTGTTGGTTCGCCAATTGTTGGGCTTTTTCTTAGACACTTTAATCGGCAGTAGATTTGTTTCCTCATCCCAATGTGTATACTTTAAAGTTTTTGGTTTTTTTTTTGTTTTTAAAACCCGATCAATTTGGTCTACACAAAAAAGGAAAGGACCCCACTAAAGTTTAAGTTATTGGAAAGGGTGATAGTTAGATACTTTTTCCTGCGTTTTTGCGGATATAATGCACCCTTGAAAGAAAACACCACTTTTAAAAACATTTGTTGTCTGTTTTTCTTTTTTTGGTTTAGAACGGGCTCTTTTTGCGACTAATGCTGGGGGTAGTGGAATGAAACCCTTCCCAAAAAAACGGGCATACTTGAGGGGTTTTAAATCTGATCTCTAGGACTTCGCCCCCCGACCAACCGGGGCCTCTTTTTGGCTTTTTCAGCGGCAGGGGTAAAAAATGTGAAAAGCAGTTCGTCCCCCAACCCCGGGGTTTTTAAGTCGTTATGAGAAAGAATAGTCGGGTTGTTTAGTTGGGGCCCAGACTTCTGATTTTTTTCATTTTGTTATTTTTGTCGAAAAAACAGCAAAACATTATTTAACTGGCGGGTCTATTGTTATTTTATTTGGAAAATTGAGAAATAGAAATGTACAACGCTTCCCCGGACGTTTGCGGGGATCAATAAACTTCTAGATCAATTCTTTCGTCCCTTTTAAAAAAAACGCTCTCTCTAAAGTTTCCCTTCAAAAAAATTCGTTGGCCCTTTCATTTATCTTACCCAAGTTGATTTTCTTTTCAAACCCTAAAAATTATTTTTTTAAAAATTAAAAAAAAAAAATTTTAAATTTAAGAATCAAATAAGGGTTTCCTTTTTGTGCTTGGACTATAAACAAAAAGTTTAAACACCCTTCGATGTTGTTACTGTGAGCTTTTTAAAGAACAGATTTTAAGGTTCGTTTATTTTTTTTAAAAAGCACCCTTTTTTATCTGTTTTTTCCGGGCGTCGGGGGTTTTGGGAAAAAAAACTTGCCCTCGTTTCTTTGAAGATCAAACTTTTGTTTTTTGTAGTCATCAAAATCGGCCGGGTAAAGGGATTAAATTCTTAATCCGTGATGTTTGAGTAAACAAGCGTTTAAATTTATTGTCGTTTAAACGAACTAATTTTAAAGCCGTTATTAGTTAAAACCTGCTGTGTGCTTTTGGAGTTTAGTTTTTTTTTTTTTGCCCCCGCACTTCCGCTAATGAACACGGGACCGAGAGCTAAAGCCAAACCCCCAGGGGAAAAGCGGCGGGTGCCCTATGCCCGTTGCTAAGGGGCCCTACATTTTTCCCTCCCAAAGAAACCCACTTATAGTTGATGTTTCCATTTTATTAACATTTGTAACGGGCTTTTCAGGCAGCAAAATTTCCCTTCTTTTTGGTTTTTTGCTGTATTTTAAAAGTCCTGTTTAATTTTTTGTTGCATTTGTGTTTTTTTTGGTTTAAAATTAAAGGTTTTTATGCGGGGTTTTTACTTTTCTTTTCCCTTTTGGCGGCGTGTAGGCACTTTTGGGAAAAAAACCTGAACAGACAGCTTTTTATAAAAAAAAAAATAATTTAGTTTGTATATTTTTTTAATTTTTATCTTCAATTTTCAGTTTGGCATATATTTTTAAAAACAAATAAAAATTAACGGTTTATGGCTTCTTTTCTTTTCAATTTGAATGTTTTTTAAGTCTCTACAGTTCCCCCGGTTTTCCATGCAACTTATTACCCTCTGTTGACCTTAGGCCCAATCCATAAACCATTTCGTTGTTAAATAATCATAAACCCCTAACTTTGTGAAGATGTAAATCTTTAGAAAAAGGTCAACTGTTGGATTTTTTACACCCCCCGCCCCCCAAACAGTTTTTTATTCATAAAAATGCGGTAATTTTTAAAGCCCGTTTGGGTAGATTTGGTTGGGACACCCTCAATCGAAATTGTACTTTGTTTTTTTTTGGGTTTAAAAAAACTTTTCATTTCCTCTTTTGAAGGGTTTTTTTTTTTCACTTCGACAGAAAAAAATCCCTTTAAGCGTCTTGCTGCGAACAAAAACCTAAAATTCCATATAGCGTCTGCCCTGTTTTCGGGGATATGTTGTATGATGAATCACTCTTTCGTAATATATTGCTAATTTTGACTGTTTATTGTTGTTTAAATTTAGCCTTGCAAAAATTAGGGTTGAAACAACGTAAAAAACTCAAAGGGATGTCAGAAATGTGTACTTTGCCCTTCGGTCTTTCCTTTGTTTTTGAAATTCTGTTTTTTTTAAACGGGGGGTTTTTTTAAAATTTTGGGGGTTAAAGGTTTCCATAGAAAAATTGTTTGTTTTTTAAAGGCTTTTTAAATTCGGGGTTTGGGGGGCCTTTTAACCTTTTTCAAAATCTTGAAAGAAAACCCCCGATTTCCAAACCCCTTTCAGTCAAAATTTTTGCTGCTTTTAAAAAAATTTCTTCCCCTCGTTTTTTTAAAAATTTTTTAAAGTTGCCCCAAATTTTCAATTCCCTTTTTGGAAACCCCCGATCGGCCCCTTTAAGGCCGGGGTTTCCAATTATAAATGGGTTTTTTAATAATTTTGGGGGGAAAAGAAAAATTTTTTGCCCCAAGTTTTATAAAATTTTCAACGATTCCCGCCCAGCTTTGTCCCACCTTTCCAATTTTGGGTCGTTGTTGAAGCGAGCCCCCAATTTTTGGAAATTTAAGACCCCGCCACGGGGCCTTTTCCAAAATCATTCATCCCGCTCCTACCCCCCTTTCCCCCAAGAAGAGACTAATTTCCCCCCAATTTATAAATTATTTAACAGTAAAAATTCCCCCAAACCCCCTTTCCCCCCAAACCCAAAAGGGCCCCCTTTTCGGGCCCCTTTATCTAGAATTAAAAACCATATTTTCCCCGGAAAATTTTTTAAAAAAACCCAAAAAAAAGTTAATTTAATAAACTTGGCAGGTTTGGGAAGGGGGAAATTTTTGAGGTTTTAAAATCCTGGAAACGACCATGAGTTACCCCCCCCCCCCCCCTTTGGACCCCGGGGCCCTCCCACCCCTTCATTTGGGGGTAATTTAAACCCCAGAAAGGAAGGTTAATTCTTTATATCCCAAAAGTTTGGCAAAAACCCTCCCGAATTTATAGCCCCCTAATGTTTTTTGAAAAAAAAGGGACCATTTTTTTGGTGAGGACGCCCCAAAGGACAACTTGTTCGCTTCCCACCCTAAACCGAAAATCAAAGTTTTTAAAAAAGGGTACAATTAGAAAAAGGTCGGGTGTGACCCGATAAAAATCCCCTTTGGTTTATTATTAAACCAAAAATTAGATAGGGATGCATTTGCTAAATTTTAAAAACCACGGGAAAGAACTTCCAAAAAGCAAAACCCAAATACAAAACATGGAACTTCAAGTTTTAAATAAATCAGCAAAATGAAATAATAAATTTTAAGGGGTTAGCAAAAACCGGTTTTTCAGAAGAACAGCGTTAAAAAAAAATTTAATGTTTCCCCCCTTTCCCAAAATGGGGAAAAATAGGGGCCCCTTGATCTTGCTTTAAAAAACCATTAGAGGCAAATTTAAACAAACAATTTAGAAAAAACGGGGTTTGAAATAGATGAGCATAAAAAAAAAGAAAAAAAAAAAACTCGTTGAGGCTGATGACGCCAACTTAGGGGCTGATATTTTAAAGAAAGAAAAAACCCAAAAACAAAAAGATCTTGAACCAAAAGAGTCAGCAAGCTAGAAGTGTTGTCATAACAGAAAAATTACGAAATCAAGTGAAAACCCGAATAAAAGAAAAAATATTTTCCAAAAAATTTTATATGGAAAAACACAACGCTAAACAGAACGAATCGAACCCCCCCCTTTTTGAGAGCAGGGGTCACATTTGCAAACGTTATAACAGGCCTTGGATTTGCAATAAGCCCCAGGGGGTTGGCTATTACAGGCGGCGGTGGAGGTTTAAAGTCCAGTGCCTCCGCCCCCAATTGCCTCCCCCTGATAAAAACATGGGTTTAAAAAAAAAAGGGTTGATATCTGGGGGGTTTATTAAAAAAATTTTGCTGGAAAAAATTTTTGATCTTTACCCGGGGATATTGGGGGATTTTTTGGGTTTGGGTGGCTTTTTTTTTACTGAAGCAAAGTAGTTGGCTTTTGGCCGAACACTTTGGGCTTTGGGTTTTCTTAAAAGGGTTTGGGTTTAAATTTTTTGTAAGATAAAGACCAAGTAATCCTAGGGGCCCGTTTAAACCAAGAACAAGCGCTGTCTTTTCTATTCATGGGATGCGAAAAAATCCGCGAGCTTTTTTGGTCTTCAATTTGGCCCCTTTTGGGGTTTGGGGGGCCCCGGGGGGGGTTGGATGACTTATTCTTGGGGGGAAACTTTTTTTTTTTTATGTTGCAATATTTTTTGGCCCCCAGAATTTGTCGTTTTGTCCGACCTTCTGTTCATTTCCCGCAAAAGAATTTCCTTTTTGTAGTTAATTTTTGTTCCTCCGGAGCTGAGGTCAGAAGGTTTGCATGTATAAACCAGGGGCCAACGCAAAGTTACTTTTGGGGTCTTGCGTTTGTAAAACATCTTGGTACCTTTTTATACTTGAAGGTAAATAATGTAGAATTTAAAAGGGATCCTTTTAAATTTGCTAAGTATTGTTTTTTTGCATCAAAAAACCCGAGAAGGATCAGTTATGCCGATTCTGTGTGCTTGTGAACCCAGCAAACAAAAAACGTAAAAAACGAATTGGTCATTTTTTCGTTCTATTCCTGCTTTAGTTAGGGCCCTTTTGAAGTGTTTAAAATAAAAGTTGTCCATGTGGGTTTTTTTGCTCTTGCTCTATGGACCCCAGGTGAAAGCTGTGCCTGAAGAGAAAGATGTGTAAAAGGGGGTTCCCAAACATACTTTAACTTTTGTGCACGCCCCAATAAAAAGGGGTGCCTAAGCCATGATTTAAATCCCATTTTGGGCTAAAATCTGTCTTGATGTTAATATTTAATTCGTTACAGATTCTTTCCAAAAACCTTCATGTCTTTTCTGTTGTGAATGGATTTTAAAAGGTTTTGTCCCTTTGGTTTAAAGGCGCTTTCAGTTCGTCAAAATTTCGTCTGAAGCCCCCAAAAAAAGAAATGAAATTTTATACACGACCTAAACCCAAAAGGGTTAGGATGATTTAAGTGATCAAACTTTCGACCCCTCCACACCCAGTTGATGCACAAAACACAGCAAAGTTTAACGGTTTGAAAAAAATGAACGGATGACTAAAACCCCACTTTTTTCGATGTAGTCTTTTTTAAAAAAAAGGGGGTTAAATATCTGCTTTAAGGGGAGTCCCTTTCTTTTTTGAAAGGGTGTCAGTTGGGTTACAGAAATGTCAAGGGTGTCAGTTGTTTTTTTTTAAAATTGTAGTGCGGCCCAAAAAGAATATTTTGCATCAGTAAAATTTGAAAGCACTCATTTTTAATTTTTTTAAAAAAAGTTTGTAACAATAACAACTCAAGGGCCCCCCTTTTGTTTTTTGAAAAATGCTATTTAAAAACGAATGCAGAACCAGAACCGGGCCCCGCTCCATGAAATTTCTCAAAGTCGTAAAAGGTTTTAAAATAAGCAAAAACCCCAAAGGGGAATTTTTAAGATTAAAAAAATTAATAATAGAGGCCCCAATTGTTAGCCAGTTAACCATAACCCCGATGGGTTTTAGGGTTTTTCTCGCTAAAAGAAGCAATGAGTAAAATTTTTACATTGCTTCAAATTAAAAAATGCGAATCTGAAAAAATGTTGTCTTCAAACCTGAAGAAGAAGAAGGGAGGGGTTACTATTTTTATAAAGAGTAGCTAAAATGTTAGGCTTTACAACTGCCAAACGGGCCGTTATAGTTTTAGAGTTACGTCAAACAAACTACTTATGAGGGAAAAAAATCCCCCTCAATCTCGCATTTCATTCATTACTCTATGTTCTTTTTGGGTGAGCTGAGCATGATGAAAATTATATGATTTGGGAAAGGGGGTTTAACGGGTTTTTAAAAGGTATTCCGTCAGGGAAAAACTGCTTTTTGCGATTATGAAAAAATTTTACCCAATTTCCCCAATTTACAGTTTTTAAAAAATTAGTTTGTGGGAGGGTCGGATCATTTTTAAAAAAAAATTTAAAGGGCCCAAAACGGGGGGGAAAAAATTTTTGAAAAAGTGATAACCTGCACATTGTTTTGGAAAAAAAAATAATTTCGTTACTAAAAAATTAATTTTGGTGGGCCAAAGAATCAGGGTTACATTAGCGCCGGGAAGGGGTATAAACCCTTTGAATTTTAAAAACCTTTTCGACGTTGCGGACTTGAAAAGAACGGGGAGATAGGCGTTTGTATGGTTTTGAGTAAATAAAGTGGTGATTTTAAAAAGTTTAAAAAGGGTTGGCGACGCAAAAAAAATTTCAAACAGAACAACTGCCCCAATCTAGAGGAAATAATGTTGGCCCGTATGAATAAAAAAATAGTTCGGAAAAAACCCGACTCAAATGGGACTTTGAACCCTTTTTTAGAATGGGGACAAAAATTTGAATTCATAAGCCCATTTACATATTTTAGCCGTCAAAAAAGTTTTTGAAAAGCATTCAACCCCTTTGGGCCTTTTTCATGTAAGTTTAAAGCCCGGGTGACAATAGTCGGAAAGAAAATTTAAATAACGCGTATGGGAAAAAAAAAAAGTTTCATCCCCCACAGAAAAAAAAACAAATTTTTTTAAAAAAAAAATTCTACAAATTCAGGTTTTTTCCCAAACAGAAAATTAGGAGACACGTTTTACAATGATATTTGAAATTTCTGTCTTTAAAGATGTGGGAGGGTGGGGGTTTTGGGCGTTAGTGACCCCCTTATAAAGGGAAATTTAAAATTTTGCTGGCAAAACTTGACGTTAAAGCCTTAAAGTTAACCCTCGTTTGTTTTTCACAAAGGTTTAGGATATTAAGATCATAAAACAAGCAACAAAAAACAATTGGGTTTACTTAAATTGAAACAAACTTTCAGAATGGGTTTTGGGTTTTTCTTACCCCATTTTTGGGGCCCCATTGGGTTTTATTATACTTTAAAAAGTTTGCGGAGGTATGAAAAATTTAAAAATGGATTAGATTAAATTCTGTTAAAAACTATGGAGGGAGTTAAACTTTTTGTAAATCCCCCCATTTTTCAAAATTTGTGGGCGACTGGTTGTTGGGAAAAAAAAATATTTGTCCCCAGATTATTACAAACCGTTTTTCGGTAAATTTTTTATCTTTGTAATTTTCTGTTCCCAATCAAATTAAAAGGGGAACCCCAAAAATATCATGATAGAAGGTTTTTTATGGACAGACAAGGGCGTTTTATTTATTTTAATTTCCCAGCACTAAACTGAGGAGTGTTTTTGAAAAACTTTTATAAAGTGTTTGAAGGGAAGCAGAAATCTTTATTTTGTTTTGTTCGGGGGAAAAAAAAATTTAGTTAAAAAAGGGGAAAACACTTTGTCAAAATGGGTTTCGGGGGAAGACATGATGGGATAAGTGTGTGGATTTTTTTGCCAGAAAAAATAACTGGGGTTTTTAAAAGACTTTAGAGAAAAAGTTAAAGGGGTGTAGTGTTATTTCCATGAAAAGGGCAGGACTTTTTGGGAAAATTTTTTGCGCGGGGAAAAAGATGTTATTAAACGATTTTAAGAAAAACATAGGATTAAACAAAAAAATAAAAAACTGAAAAATTTTGTTTAAATTTTGTATTAAAAAAAAGGTTTAAACCCACACAGTATTTTCTGTTTTTAGTTTAAACGGTTTTTTTTTGGGTTTTTGAAGTTTTTCTTGTCAGAGAACAGGGAAAAAGGGGGCTTTTTAGGCCACTTTCGCCCAAAAAAATTGGTGGGGGAGCAAGTGAGTGGATTGGTAAAAAGCTGTTCTCTCCTCGCGTCAAACTGCACTGACTGACGTTTGGGGGGTTTTCCCCGGGATTAGTTTTTACGGGACTTTTAAACCCCGCACTAACAATTAATGAGCGCACCCAGGCGCGCGGGGCAAATGCTACATGTGCGCACCACGCAGCACGTACGCAAAGCACACTCATACAATTTCCCCCATTTTTCCCTTTCCGAATAAGAGCAAGTTAGGAGAAAAAAACGTGCAAACCGGGGAAAAGAATAAGCGCACGGGAGGTTTTTACACAAACCCCACACTCGCACCCCTGTCACACACACCACACACACAAAACACAACACCCACACACACCGCGCGCGCGCGCGCACACACCCCAAAAAACCCCACCACACACACACACACAAACTCACACACCCCGCACCCATGTCACACACACCCCACCACCACACCACACCAAAAACACAAAAACACACAATCGCGCGCGCGCGCGCACCCCACACCCCCAAAACACACACAAAAACCACCTTCGCGCGCCCAGCGCGCGCGGCGCGCGCGCGCGCGCACACATGCACGCGCATGTAGATATAGATAGATAAGCCTAAGTACAATAAGAAAGGTGATAAAAAACCTAAGCAGGCAAAGAGTTAAGACTAGTTTCTGGTGTCTGCTGCAGGTAGTGGGTTCCAACCCCTTCATTAGGGATCAGCCACTGCACAGACAATGAGCTCTCTGTGGGTAGTGGGTTCCAACCCCTTCATTAGGATCAGCCACTGCACGGACAATGAGCTCTCTGTGGTAGTGGGTTCCAACCCCTTCATTAGGGATCAGCCACTGCACGGACAATGAGCTCTCTGTGGGTAGTGGGTTCCAACCCCTTCATTAGGGATTAACCACTGCAGGACAATGAGCTCTCTGCGGGTAGTGGGTTCCATCCCCTTCATTAGGGATCAGCCACTGCACGGACAATGAGCTCTCTGTGGGTAGTGGGTTCCAACCCCTTCATTAGGGATTAACCACTGCAGGACAATGAGCTCTCTGCGGGTAGTGGTTTCCAACCCCTTCATTAGGGATTAACCACTGCAGGACAATGAGCTCTCTGTGGGTAGTGGGTTCCAACCCCTTCATTAGGGATCAGCCACTGCACGGACAATGAGCTCTCTGTGGGT
>JAFLJL010017496.1:12500-18600 GCA_018398815.1 Conus ventricosus | reverse complement strand
CCTTCAAAAAACATTTGCAAAGGCATTATTGTAATGATGATGGAATTGTTAGACTGCCTTTGTTTTCCACTACTCTCACACACACACACACACACACACACACATGCATACACAGATAGATAGAAGACACACACACACACATGCACACACACAAACACACACATGCACGCACACAAAGATAGATAGAAGAAATATATGAGAGAAAGGGGTGGGGGTGGGGTGGAGGAAGGGGTGGGGAGGAGACAGACTGAGAGACAGACAGACATACAGACACACAGGAAGAGGAAGAGAAAACAGACCACCGCAGTGCCCAAAATACAGTCCGAGCCTTGTTTTCATCTTCTCACTCTTTATTTCACCACCATCTGGGCACCAGCATTCCACTCATTCTCACTCTTTATTTCACCACCATCTGGCACCAGCATTCCACTCATTCTCACTCTTTATTTCACCACCATCTCGACACCAGCATTCCACTCATTCTCACTCTTTATTTCACCACCATCTCGACACCACATTCCACTCATTCTCACTCTTTATTTCACCACCATCTCGACACCAGCATTCCACTCATTCTCTCTCTTTATTTCACCACCATCTCAACACCAGCATTCCACTCATTCTCTCTTTATTTCACCACCATCTGGGCACCAGCATTCCACTCATTCTCTCTTTATTTCACCACCATCTCGGGACCAGCATTCCACTCATTCTCAGTCTGTGGCAAACAGGACTGACGGTCAGTCCCAGTCATACACCCTTCTAAATGCATTTTGAGATTACATGCAAAAATGTTCGATTCCACCAACAGTCTAGGAGACAGGAACATTGCAGGAATTAAGGTTTGTTTCTCCTCTCTCCCTCTCTTTCCTCTCTCTCTCACACACATTTAAAACGTTACAGTTCAACTGCGAGTCATAGTAAAGACAAAGCCAGAACTAAACCATACTTAGCATGACACAAATATCAAGAGAGCGACAGCTTACTGTGTGCTGGTAAACGACACACATCTGACTGAACTGGCAAAGCCCTCGCCTTGTCCTTTGGGTTCGGCAATGGCTGAAACCGCATTGTGCAACCATTAGGGTTCATTATAATTTATAAGCATCCATATCTTTCTTTTTTTTCTAAAAAAGTTTTTAGCATTTTATAGCGTGTTACGCAAAATTTTGGACAGCAAGTTGTATGACAGTGAAACAGATACTTTTTTTTAAAAGAAAGGACAAAGAAGCAGGTGTTTGAGATTCAGTCAACCTTTCAAGTTAGCCCAGGGCACAGTGCACTTGTTCAAGTTAGCCCAGTCACAGCGCACCTGTTCAAGTGAACCCAGGTCACAGGCACCTGTTCAAGATATCCCAGGTCACAGGGCACCTGTTCAAGTGAACCCAGGTCACAGTGCATCTGTTCAAGTGAACCCAGGTCACAGTGCACCTGTTCAAGTGAACCCAGGTCACAGTGCACCTTTCAAGTGAACCCAGGTCACAGTGCATCTGTTCAAGTGAACCCAGTCACAGTGCACCTGTTCAAGTGAAAACCAGGTCACAATGCACCTTTCAAGTGAACCCAGGTCACAGTGCACCTGTTCAAGTGAACCCAGGTCACAGTGCACCTGTTCAAGTGAACCCAGGTCACAGTGCACCTGTTCAAGTGAACCCAGGTCACAGTGCACCTGTTCTCAGGTAAAGGCAGTCAGTCCCCAGCTTTGACCATGAAGACAATTTAGGAGGGGAGACAACTCATGTTGTTTTCCTGACAACGTTGGAGTGCAGTCTCCTTTTTTCCTCTGTTAAAGTTCCACCGTTCCTCCAGTCTGCAACAAACGGCTCACAAACTAATTCAGCAGTTTACCTCCTGATAGAGACGTTTCAACACCACCAATGTATCAGATGTTTCAACACCACCAATGTATCAGATGTTTCAACACCACCAATGTATCAGATGTTTCAACACCACCAATGTATCAGATGTTTCAACACCACCAAAGTATCAAAGCAATGCTCAGAGCATTATGACAACACATCATCACACCATTCTTCCAACATCCAACCCTCTGCAGGAAGCTGTCAAAATGCGACAGGGAGAGACAGAGAGCTGCTGTGACTGAACTCACACACCATTCTTCCAACCATCCCAACCCTCTGCAGGAAGCTGTCAAAATGCGACAAGGAGAGACAGAGAGCTGCTGTGACTGAACTCCAAACAGAACTGAAGGATGGAAGCCTGTGTCCTTCATGTGACATGGCGCTACAGCCGTCACTGCTCAGTAATGACCACCTTGCACTGCTCTGCTAGATCACACACACACACACACACACACAATACACTCACAAGCAAGTTAACACGTGTAACACACACACACACACAATACACTCACAAGCAAGTTAACACGTGTAACACACACACACACATACACACACCCACATTTTCACAACTTATACACACACACACTTACATATTCACACACACACACACACACACACACACACACACACACACGCACATATATACACACATTCATAAGTTTATACAAACACACACTCACAAGTTCACACACACACACACACACGTGCACATATGTACACACACTTACAAGTTTACACAAACACACACTCACAAGTTCACACACACACACATACACACACAGTGCACATATATACACACATTTATAAGTTTACACAAACACACTCACAAGTTCTCACACACACACACACACACACACACATGCACATATATACACACATTTATAAGTTTACACACACACACACACACACACACACACAACACACATTCACCAATTCACACAGGCACAGTGAACCCACCTCAGAAGCCAGTCTCACCCGTCTTGACTGCAAACCCTTGCACCACCACCCTTCCACACCCTCACCCCCTCTCTTCCCCCCTCCACTCAACATCAAGGACCACACAACTAGAGAGAACCACTGATCAGTAGTCCGTCAGTACGGAAGACACTTTCACAGCGCCCTCAACAGTCACCGAGGGGCTGAGGGTCACCACAGGTCAAGGAGAGATCGCACACAGCCAGCCAGTCGTGGGACCCACCCCCCAACACAGCAGCCAGTGACTGAAGTCCGCTGGACACGAAGGACACCAGGGGCACTAGGGCTGGCTGTGGTCAAAAGACCAGGCGTTTGGCCAGTCCTCGATCTGCACACAGGCAGAACAGAACATGGGGGTGGCTCAAACCGTTCACCAAGACAGAGGTATGACAGTTCAGAAACAGGCACGGCACTATCTGGAATAAGGAATGACACGATTCAGAAAGACAGGTATGACATGATTCAGAGAGAGAATCATGGTATGGTTCAGAAAGAAAAGGTATGACATGATTCAGAGAGAGAATCATGGTATGGTTCAGAAAGACAGGTAGGACATGATTCAGAGAGAGAATTATGGCATGGTTCAGAAAGACAGGTATGACATGATTCAGAGAGAGAATTATGGCACGATTCAGAAAGACAGGTATGACATGATTCAGAGAGAGAATTATGGCATGGTTCAGAAAGACAGGTATGACATGATTCAGAGAGAGAATTATGGCATGATTCAGAAAGACAGGTATGACATGATTCAGAGAGAGAATTATGGCATGGTTCAGAAAGACAGGTATGACATGATTCAGAGAGAATTATGGCATGGTTCAGAAAGACAGGTATGACCTCATTCTGAGAGAATTATGGCATAATACAGAAAGACAGGTATGACATGATTCAGAGAGAGAATTATGGCATGGTTCAGAAAGACAGGTATGACATCATTCAGAGAGAATTATGGCATGGTTCAGAAAGACAGGTATTACACCATTCAGAGAGAGAATCATGGTATGATTCGGAAAGGTTATGACATGATTCAGAAAAAGATAGGTGTGACATAATTCAGGAAGACAGTCATGACATGACTGAGAGACATTATGACATGATTCAGAGAAGTATGACATGATAAAAAGAAGTATGACATAATTCAGAAGTATGACATGATTCAGAGAGACAAGTATGAGATGATTCAAAGAGACATGTATGACATGATTCACTCACAGTAGCATGACATGATTCAGAAAGAAGTCAAATATGTTTCAGAAAGAGATATGACATGATTGACTCACAGAGGCATGACATGATTCAAAAAAGAGGTAAGGTATGCCACATCGACATACACACCAAAACGGGAATTCTGACAGCTTCTTTTTAAAACTAATCACAAAGAAGCTGACAGAATTCAGCCTGTGACCCAGCCAAACACAGGACACACAGTCATCAATACAGGAGACAGAGATGAACCACAAAAGGCAACTTTAACCATGACAGCCATCCACTCTTGTCTTGTCCAAGGTGAAAAAGCTCCGTGGTGCATTCCATGTGACGTACCACTCCCAACAACACATCTTTTGGATCAAAACGTTGGCACCTACACGTCATCAGACAAACACTTTACAGCAGACTCTACAGAAACCTTGTGCACAGATGTTTCACCAAGTGTGATTTTTTCTTCTTGATAAAGATGATTTTTTGTCTGATCAAAGACTTTTTAAGAAAGAAAGTGTTTTCAGCAATTTTTGTGTGGTTTTAAAAAAAATCTGATTTAATGAAGGTGGAACCGTGTCTGTCTGTGTGTGTGTGTGTGTGTGTGTGTGCGTGTGTGTGCGTGTGTGTGTATGTGTGTGCGTGTGGGTGTGCGTGTGTGTGTGTGTGTGTGTGCGTCTGTGCGTATGTGTGTGTGTGTGTGTGTGTGTGTGTGTGTGTGTGTGTGTGTGTGTGTGTGTCAGTGTGAGGATTTCATTTTTGACATGACGACAGCCCTGACATTGCCCCTGGTGACTGGTTGTGCTACAAACAACCCAAACTGAATCAAGTCGAACGTCTTTCCAGACAAAATCCACCGCACCTTTGATACAGACTAAAGGCTCCATATCAACGTGGAAATCGTCCCTACCAATGCTTGTCCTTCAGTCCTTTCTAAAGGCTCCATATCAAGGTGGAAATCGTCCCTACCAATGCTTGTCCTTCAGTCCTTTCTAAAGGCTCCATATCAATGTGGAAATCGTCCCTACCAATGCTTGTCCTTCAGTCCTTTCTAAAGGCTCCATATCAATGTGGAAATCATCCCTACCAATGCTTGTCCTTCAGTCCTTTCTAAAGGCCCCAATGCTTGTCCTTCAGCCCTTTCTAAAGGCTCCATATCAAGGTGGAAATCGTCCCCACCAATGCTTGTCCTTCAGTCCTTTCTAAAGGCTCCATATCAAGGTGAAAATCGTCCCCACCAATGCTTGTCCTTCAGCCCTTTCTAAAGGCTCCATATCAAGGTGGAAATTGTCCCTACCAATGCTTGTCCTTCAGCCCTTTCCCCATGCACCAAATACAGTAACAACCTCTGACTGGCAGGCACAGCCGAGGGAACGCCGACTTTCACACAGCCCTGTTCACTGTGGTTTGACCTTCGACCACATCTTCCACCGACGGCTCGTCCAGGCTGGGCAGACTATGACATTAATCATTATTTCTGTCAATATTTTCCAGGTTTTCTTTCATCTCCAGACTGGAACTTTTTTTTTTCTCCACAGCACATCTGCAGTACTGCTTTTCTAGAAATACCAACCCTATAAAAATGAGAGTGCGAGACCATAACAAGTTATCATTACAAAATAAAACCAATGATTCATATTCATAAGACAAAGAGATAAACAAACACAAATCAATTCACTTCCTTTTTTTCTATTGAATATGACATTATTAAAAAAAAAAGGATTCACTTTCATCATAGTTCCACCTGATCTGTTGCCCCATCCACTACGTTACCTGGGCCTGAATCTGGCCATTGCTTTTAACTTTTTGAATATCGTGTGCGACCCCTTGTTGCCAAATTTTGCTCCAGGGGCCAACAGGCTGAGTCGCACTTTACTTTATTTTATTTTATTTTACTTTTTAACAAGCGCGCTGGTGACCTACTCGTTTTTGAGTGAACCAGTCTTTTAGGAAGATGAAGAAGATGTCCTCGTAGAGACACTACTGCCATGCCACTAATCCACACCCTCCCTCTCATTCACTCCCTCCCTCCCCTCTCCAACCTCTTCCTTCACCTCCTCCCC
>JAFLJL010017496.1:0-10000 GCA_018398815.1 Conus ventricosus | reverse complement strand
CACCCTGTCTGACCCTTCACCACACCCTGTCTGACCCTTCACCACACCATGTCTGACCCTTCACAGCCACACCCTGTCTGACCCTTCACCACACCCTGTCTGACCCTTCACCACACCCTGTCTGACCCTTCACCACACCCTGTCTGACCCTTCACCACACCCTGTCTGACCCTTCACCACACCCTGTCTGACCCTTCACCACCACCCCTGTCTGCCCCTTCACCACACCCTGTCTGACCTTCACTCCACCCTGTCTGACCCTTCACCACACCTGTCTGACCCTTCACCACACCCTGTCTGACCCTTCACAGTCCACACCCTGTCTGACCCTTCACCACACCCTGTCTGACCCTTCACCACACCCTGTCGACCTTGCACCTCACCACCCTGTCTGACCCTTCACCACACCCTGTCTGACCCTTCACCACACCCTGTCTGACCCTTCACAGTCCACACCTGTCTGACCCTTCACCACACCCTGTCTGACCCTTCACCACGGCCTGTCTGACCCTTCACCACACCCTGTCTGACCCTTCACAGTCCACACCCTGTCTGACCCTTCACCACACCATGTCTGACCCTTCACCCTGTCTGACCCTTCACCACAGCCTGTCTGACCCTTCACCACACCCTGTCCGACCTTCACAGTCCACACCCTGTCTGACCCTTCACCACAGCCTGTCTGACCCTTCACCACACCCTGTCTGACCCTTCACCAACCCTGTCTGACCCTTCACCACACCCTGTCTGACCCCTCACAGTCCACACCCTGTCTGACCCTTCACCACACCTGTCTGACCCTTCACCACACCCTGTCTGACCCTTCACAGTCCACACCCTGTCTGACCCTTCACCCTGTCTGACCCTTCACAGTCCACACACTGTCTGACCCTTCACCCTGTCTGACCCTTCACAGTCCACAGCCTGTCTGACCCTTCACCACAGCCTGTCTGACCCTTCACCACAGCCTGTCTGACCCTTCACCACCCATGTCTGACCCTTCACCCTGTCTGACCCTTCACATCCACACCTGTCTGACCTTCACCACACCTGTCTGACCCTTAACCACACCCTGTCTGACCCTTCACCACACCCTGTCTTACGTATTTCACCCTCACAAGTTACACCAGTATTTTCTCAGTTTAACTGACTAGTGATGTAGATGCTGCTGCTCTCTCTCTCTCTCTGTCTCTCTTTCTCATACATTGGCCTGTCAAACATGGCTGATAATGGGGCTCTCTCTTCACCGATATTTCTTTATTATTTACCAACAAATGTTCATGAAACTTTGGAATAATGTTAGAAAATCATTGTTATAGGTGTTTGAGTTGCATTCTGACATTCTGTTGATAAACGAACATGTCTGTTTATTTGTCACCTTAATTATTTACTAAGCAACTTACAGTAAACAGGATAAAACAATCAACAAAAAACAAACTGTGACTGAAGTTCCTTTTTATATGATCACAATCCAGTAAATAAATTCAGCTAAAATTGAAAGCCAGCATTTTCACTGACTAATGCGTTGTTTAATCACTAGGCAAGTTGTCTGCAAATTACATCGCTCTACAGTGCTAAACTCTGGTGAATAAACAACTCTCAAAAAACCTTCAGCTGGCACTTCAATTGAATGTCTGAGTTCAGAGTTAATCGAAATCTAACAAAGGTTTAACACTGTCGCTTGCATAATTCCTTTTTTTCTACTTTTTCATCAAAATCTGCAGTCTGCAAAAGGTCACAGGTGTCACCAGCCGCCGTGGCGAAGTGGTTAGCGTCGCGGACTCCCGGCTGGGAGGTCGTGGGTTCGAATCCCATCAGAGTCATGTGGGTTTTTCTGCCCCGACCGGCTCCTACCCAGAGTTGAGTTTGCTGCGGACTCAGTTGGGAAGACTGGGACCACACAGTCGAGTTTCATCCACTTAATGGATGCGTTTCTGAGAGTGTTGCTCAAATTCCCTGACCAACACTGCAGGTGCCTGTATCTCTCGGGCCTGGTTGACGCCGGGATATATTATGAAAGGAAGCGCAGAGTACAGCCCTGTCATGTAGTCTCAGACCGAAATGGAAATCTGTAGCATCATCTTAATCATCCTCATTCTCATCGATCAGCATTAAAAAAATGTCTCAAATTCTGTGGCCCTTCATGCCCTGCTCTCATGGTGACCTCAGTTTCGAAGTCCTCTCCACGTCTGTGGTCTTGGTTTGGTTCCGTCGGGGTCACCGGTATCAGCGAGTCCATGGGGGCTGTCGTTGGACGGACGTAGTGGCACCCTCTGGAGAGAGAGCTCACTCACGCCGGCTCCGCGACTAAGCAATTATTGTCGTCAGTAGGGGGCTCAGTAGGTGGTGTCCTGCGTATGTTAGATCAGAACAGGCGCCACTGAACACCACCGAAGTGACTCGGCAGCAGTGCAGTGTCTCCTCCGGTGGGTTGCCTCTTGATGACTTGACATTGACTGCCCCCTGTGGATTGTCGGTGCCGGGGCTGCGGCGGGGCCGACCGGGCTGTGGCTGTGGACGGGATGTCGGAATGAGCGGCGTGTGTGCACTGCTTCTGAGGTGGCGCAGAGGTTGGGACAGCAAAAAAAAAAAAAAAAAAAAAAAAGGTCATAGGTGTCTGATCACAAAATTAAAAAAAAAAATCATGACTGCGAAGGTCAGACCTAATCACTTAGTGTACAGTTGATGGTGACCCTTCATTCTGATGATTTTCATCAAAATACAGATTCTTAGCACAGTGGTCAGTTAATGCTTACAACACTATTTCATCAAAAACTAGATTCTTAGCACGTGTTCCAATTAATGTTACAGCACAAACAGAGTCAAACCTGTGTTGCAAAACTTCTGCCAAAACATAAAAGCAAAAATCTTGGTCAAAACTGATAAAACATTCTCACTAAACTAAAACAAAAAGTTACTTGTGTCAATAGAAGTAAACTTTCTCATCCTGCCTGAAAGAACAAATGTTGCTTGGGCCACAGAAGAGCTCTCTTTCCTGTCATGGCCTCTCCTGAAGAAAGACCAAATGTGGCTTGGGCCACAGAAGAGAAAGACCAAATGTGGCTTGGGCCACAGAAGAGCTCTCTTTCCTGTCATGGCCTCTCCTGAAGAAAGACCAAATGTGGCTTGGGCCACAGAAGAGCTCTCTTTCCTGTCATGGCCTGCGGGATGTGGTCAGCCACCAGGCGCCATTTCAAGCCCTTCATGTGTACATCTCAGCTGTGGACTGGCACGGTGCATGACGTTCAGAGATGAGGTAGTGTTGTGCCGAGGACCTGGATACAGAGGTCACCCAGTTGAAAGCTCCCCAGGTAAGTGGGGGGAGGGTAGGGGGAGGGGGGGGATATGTCAGAGTGGTACATATCCTGCCTTTGGCATGCTGGCACTTATCTTCCTGACCTCTGCCTGTTCCGGCATATTACCTGAGACTTAAGGGTGCTGGTGTTACAAAGTGCATTTTCCGTACCTTTGCCACGAATGGTGCACCATACTTTGAGCACAACAGGTTTATGTAGTGACTTCACCCCCCAATGAGTCACACCACCTGTGACAGGCATGGGGAACTACTCCACACAGCATACAATCACAACATGATTGGTCTGATCTTTATGTCCACCAGCCACACATGTACCCCTGATGCAGTCACACAGGTGCGGGCCAATCCCACTTCACACTGAAATCTCAGGTCAGTTCCAGTGTTTGCAGCACGGGTTATCAGTTAAACTTGTCACAACTTGAACCATGAAAGATGACAGCACATATATCCAAACATTCTTCCTGCCGTAGGCCATTATCTAGGTGACCAGCAGACTGACAAACATCATCCAATCTGGTATCTAGGAGACCAGCAGACTGACAAACATCATCCAATCTGGTATCTAGGAGACCAGCAGACTGACAAACATCATCCAATCTGGTATCCAGGAGACCAGCAGACTGACAAACATCATCCAATCTGGTATCTAGGAGACCAGCAGACTGACAAACATCATCCAATCTGGTATCTAGGAGACCAGCAGACTGACAAACATCATCCAATCTGGTATCCAGGAGACCAGCAGACTGACAAACATCATCCAATCTGGTATCTAGGAGACCAGCAGACTGACAAACATCATCCAATCTGGTATCAGGAGACCAGCAGACTGACAAACATCATCCAATCTGGTATCTAGGAGACCAGCAGACTGACAAACATCATCCAATCTGGTATCAGGAGACCAGCAGACTGACAAACATCATCCAATCTGGTATCTAGGAGACCAGCAGACTGACAAACATCATCCAATCTGGTATCCAGGTGACCAGCAGACTGACAAACATCATCCAATCTGGTATCTAGGAGACCAGCAGACTGACAAACATCATCCAATCTGGTATCTAGGGACCAGCAGACTGACAAACATCATCCAATCTGGTATCCAGGTGACCAGCAGACTGACAAACATCATCCAATCTGGTATCTAGGTGACCAGCAGACTGACAAACATCATCCAATCTGGTATCTAGGTGACCAGCAGACTGACAAACATCATCCAATCTGGTATCTAGGTGACCAGCAGACTGACAAACATCATCCCCTATTTAAAGCTGGCCGAACTACTGCAGGACTGTACACAACTAATATGCAGGACTGTACACAACTAACTACTGCAGGACTGTACACAATAACTACTGCAGGACTGTACACAACTAACTACTGCAGGACTGTACACAACTAAGTGTTCTAAGTTTTCCATGGTAGTCTTTCTTACTTGTTTCTCATGATTTTTTTATTTCTTTTTTGTTGTTAATTTTTTTGATCAGTCCCAAGCATCAAGGCATCTAACTGCTGCACATCACTACTGGTCCAACCCACTCCCCATCTCCCTACATCATCCATGGGCAGGACCCTTCAAGACCTGCAGGCTGGCGTGATCCTCCAACCAGAGAGGACAAAAGGTTGCAGCAGAAGACAAATCATAACCAACATTAACAGCAGAAGACAGACTCACAGCCACAGGTTGCAGGGAAGACAAATCACAACCAACATTAACAGCAGAAGACAGACTCACAGCACAGGTTGCAGTGAAGACAGACACAACCACAGGTTGCAGTGGAAGACAAATCACAACCAACATTAACAGCGAAGACAGACTCACACCACAGGTTGCAGTGGAAGACAAATCACAACCAACATTAACAGCAGAAGACAGACTCACAGCCACAGGTTGCAGTGGAAGACAGACTCACAACCACAGGTTGCAGTGGAAGACAAATCACAACCAACATTAACAGCGAAGACAGACTCACAACCACAGGTTGCAGTGGAAGACAATCACAACCACAGTTAGACAGTGAAGACAGACTCACAGCCACAGGTTGCAGTGGAAGACAGACTCACAACCACAGGTTGAGCATGGAAGACAAATCACAACCAACATTAACAGCAGAAGACAGACTCACAGCCACAGGTTGCAGTGGAAGACAGACTCACACCACAGGTTGCAGCAGAAGACAGACTCACAAACCACAGGTTGCAGTGGAAGACAGACTCAGCCACAGGTTGCAGTGGAAGACAGACTCAGCCACAGGTTGCAGTGGAAGACAGACTCACAACCACAGGTTGCAGTGGAAGACAGACTCACCACAGGTTGCAGTGGAAGACAGACTCAGCCACAGGTTGCAGTGGAAGACAGACTCAGCCACAGGTTGCAGCAGAAGACAGACTCACAACCACAGGTTGCAGTGGAAGACAGACTCAGCCACAGGTTGCAGTGGAAGACAGACTCACAACCACAGGTTTGGCAGTGCCAGGAAGACAGACTCACAACCACAGGTTGCAGTTGAAGACAGACTCAGCCACAGGTTGCAGGGGAAGACAGACTCACAACCACAGGTTGCAGTGGAAAGACCAAGCAACACTCACACCACAGGTTGCAGTGGAAGACAGACTCACAACCACAGGTTGCAGTGGAAGACAGACTCAGCCACAGGTTGCAGTGGAAGACAGACTCAGCCACAGGTTGCAGTGGAAGACAGACTCACAGCCACAGGTTGCAGTGGAAGACAGACTCACAGCCACAGGTTGCAGTGGAAGACAGACTCAGCCACAGGTTGCATTGGAAGACAGACTCAGCACACAGGTTGCAGCAGAAGACAGACTCACAACCACAGGTTGCAGTGGAAGACAGACTCACAACCACAGGTTGCAGTGGAAGACAGACTCACAACCACAGGTTGCAGTGGAAGACAGACTCACAACCACAGGTTGCAGTGGAAGACAGACTCAGCCACAGGTTGCAGCAGAAGACAGACTCGCAACCACAGGTTGCAGTGGAAGACAGACTCACAACCACAGGTTGCAGCAGAAGACAGACTCACAACCACAGGTTGCAGTGGAAGACAGACTCACAACCACAGGTTGCAGCAGAAGACAGACTCACAACCACAGGTTGCAGCAGAAGACAGACTCACAGCCACAGGTTGCAGTGGAAGACAGACTCACAACCACAGGTTGCAGTGGAAGACAGACTCACAACCACAGGTTGCAGCAGAAGACAGACTCACAACCACAGGTTGCAGTGGAAGACAGACTCACAACCACAGGTTGCAGCAGAAGACAGACTCACAACCACAGGTTGCAGTGGAAGACAGACTCACAACCACAGGTTGCAGTGGAAGACAGACTCAGCCACAGGTTGCAGCAGAAGACAGACTCACAACCACAGGTTGCAGTGGAAGACAGACTCACAACCACAGGTTGCAGTGGAAGACGACTCAGTCTTACCGGCCACTCAGCCTCGGTTGGTGTGCCGATCCTCGAGAAGATTTTGTTCAGCTGGTCCAGATCTGTCTCCCCAGGAAACAGCGGGGCCTGCCGACAACACCGACATACACATGTATACATTATAAAGTATGCATGCAATACAAAAACAACAACACCGACATACACATGTATACATTATAAAGTATGCATGCAATACAAAAACAACAACACCAACATACACATGTATACATTATAAAGTATGCATGCAATACAAAAACAACAACACCGACATACGCATGTATACATTATAAAGTATGCATGCAATACAAAAACAACAACACCGACATACACATGTATACATTATAAAGTATGCATGCAATACAAAAACAACAACACCGACATACACATGTATACATTATAAAGTATGCATGCAATACAAAAACAACAACACCGACATACACATGTATACATTATAAAGTATGCATACAATACAAAAAGAAACGGCTAATACACACATGTATCTAATGCGAAACATGCATGCAATACAAACACATGTGCGTCAACACACATGAATGCAACATACACACTGGCACTCACATTTATGCATTATAAATCAAGCATGCATGCAATACAAACGTGCTGACATACATATGCATGCCATATAAAGCAAGCCAGCATGAAATACACAAACACACAGACATGAATAGTACTTGGAAATATACGATTATACATACACACACACACATGTAAACGCAGACACATATACATACACACAGTAGACTTGTTCTCCGTCTGACGGGAAATAAGTTTTTATAGGATTTGAAAGCATCTTGTATGTGGCCTTTGCTTGTTTGTACTTGTTCATTCAATGCACTCCATGGCATGTCATAATCCTCATCTGTCTCACCACTGTACTCCATGGCATGTCATAATCCTCATCTGTCTCATCACTGTACTCCATGGCATGTCATAATCCTCATCTGTCTCATCATGTACTCCATGGCATGTCATAATCCTCATCTGTCTCATCATTGTACTCCATGGCATGTCATAATCCTCATCTGTCTCATCACTGTACTCCATGGCATGTCATAATCCTCATCTGTCTATCACTGTACTCCATGGCATGTCATAATCCTCATCTGTCTAATCACTGTACTCCATGACATGTCATAATCCTCATCTGTCTCATCACTGTACTCCATGGCATGTCATAATCCTCATCTGTCTCATCACTGTACTCCATGACATGTCATAATCCTCATCTGTCTCATCACTGTGTTCTTGAATTCTCTGGTCTTGGTCATGAATTCATTTATCCATCAGCTTTAAATCCAGCACAGTGTGGTGTCAAAATGGAGCGGATGTGGTTCATTTATCCATCAGCTTTAAATCCAGCACAGTGTGGTGTCAAAATGGAGCGGATGTGGTTCATTTATCCATCAGCTTTAAATCCAGCACAGTGTGGTGTCAAAATGGAGCGGATGTGGTTCATTATCCATACTATTAAATCCAGCACAGTGTGTGTCAAAATGGAGCGATGTGGTTCATTATCCATCAGCTTTAAATCCAGCACAGTGTGTGTCAAATGGAGCGATGTGGTTCATTTATCATCACTTAATCAGCACAGTTGTTAAAATGATGTTCCGATGGTCAGCATGGACATTCATAAATCGAAGTTGAAGCTGTCATTATCATCCGCATTCCAGCAGTGGTTAGCGATTGTTCTTAACATCAGCTTACTGGATTGTTCAATGACAGTGCATTTATCCATCAGCTTTAAATCAGCACAGTGGTTAATGGACGGATGTGCTTACATAGCTTTAAATCCAGACAGTGTGTGCAAATGAGCGGATGTGGTTCATTTATCAAGCTTTAAATCAGCACAGTGTGGTGTTAAAATGGAGCGATGTGGTAGCCTGTAGGTCAGGCAAGCTGGGAACTCTCATGACGGAAGTGAAGCGTCTCTGATCCATCAGGCAATTCCCAGGATGTTCTGATACGCTAACATAGACACTGCCTGTACTGTAACTGATTTCTAAACATGACAGCTGCTTTATGGAAACTGTTCTACATGACGCGGGTCTATAACATGATCTTACTGTTATCTGATCAAAGTGAGAGCAGTCAAATAAAGTGCGCGTACCACATTAAGTAAACTTCAACATGTGTTCCTGAGAAGGGAACAATAGTGACTGACAACTGAAACACACCTATCGTGTAGACTCCCCATGGATTACTTTCCACACCGCACTGTCCTACACACCTATGCAGTACTGTTCCCCCACAACAGCACTTGTGACACCTGTACCACCTGTCAATACACACCTCAATCTGTCTGTCATCTGTACTCCCCCACATGGCATTAACATAGTGCACACCTGTACCACCTGTCAACATACACACCTCAATCTGTCAGTCATCTGTACTCCCCCACATGGCATTCACATAGTGCACACCTGTACCACCTGTCAATACACACCTCAATCTGTCGTCATCTGTACTCCCCCACATGGCATTACATAGTGCACACCTGTACCACCTGTCAAATACACACCTCAATCTGTCAGTCATCTGTACTCCCCACATGCATTACATAGTGCACACCTGTACCACCTGTCATACACACCTCAATCTGTCAGTCATCTGTACTCCCCACATGGCATTCACAAGTGCACACCTGTACACTGTCAATACATACCTCAATCTGTCAGTCATTGTACTCCCCACATGGCTTTCACATGTGACACCTGTACCACTGTCAATACACTCTCATCGTGCAGTCATTGTACTCCACTGGCTTGATAGCTGCATTGTACACTGTTAAACTATTGTCTGTATCTGTATCTGATGCATTAACTAGTGCACTGTAATTAGTACATTGCTGAGCCATCTACTACATGTTAACAGTGTACTGTCACTGTGTTGCTGACTGTACTGTGTTGTGCTGTATTGTACTGTACTGTGTTGTGCTGTATGACTGTACTGTGTTGTGCTGTATTGTACTGTACTGTGTTGTGCTGATGTACTGTGTTGTGCTGTATGTACTGTACTGTGTTGTGCTGTATTGTACTGTCGTTTGTGCTGTATTACTGTACTGTGTTGTGCTGTATTGTACTGTACTGTGTTGTGCTGTACTGTAACTGTGTTGTGCTGTACTGTTTGCTGTATTGTACTGTACTGTGTTGTGCTGTACTGTACTGTGTTGTGCTGTATTGTACTGTACTGTGTTGTGCTGTATTCTGTACTGTA
>JAFLJL010017494.1:0-16796 GCA_018398815.1 Conus ventricosus | reverse complement strand
CAAAGTTTCAAGCCAAATGACGACCATCTCCCGTCATAACAAGATGGCGCAGATGGAAATCGTCAGGACACAGACTGTGGCAGTGTTGTTGGCAGTGGGTGTTCCCGTGATGTGCATCCCACATCCTGAAGACATCGTCAGGACACAGACTGTGGCAGTGTTGTTGGCAGTGGTGTTCCGTGATGTGCATCCCACATCCTGAAGACATCGTCAGGACACTGACTGTGGCAGTGTTGTTGGCAGTGGGTGTTCCCGTGATGTTGCATCCCACATCCTGAAGACATCGTCAGGACACAGACTGTGGCAGTGTTGTTGGCAGTGGGTGTTCCGTGATGTGCATCCCACATCCTGAAGACATCGTCAGGACACAGACTGTGGCAGTGTTGTTGGCAGTGGGTGTTCCCGTGATGTGCATCCCACATCCTGAAGACATCGTCAGGACACAGACTGTGGCAGTGTTGTTGGCAGTGGGTGTTCCGTGATGTTGCATTTCCCACATCCTGAAGACATCGTCAGGACACAGACTGTGGCAGTGTTGTTGGCAGTGGGTGTTCCCGTGATGTGCATCCCACATCCTGAAGACATCGTCAGGACACAGACTGTGGCAGTGTTGTTGGCAGTGGGTGTTCCCGTGATGTTGCATCCCACATCCTGAAGACATCGTCAGGACACAGACTGTGGCAGTGTTGTTGGCAGTGGGTGTTCCCGTGATGTTGATCCCACATCCTGAAGACATCGTCAGGACACAGACTGTGGCAGTGTTGTTGGCAGTGGGTGTTCCCGTGATGTGCATCCCACATCCTGAAGACATCGTCAGGACACAGACTGTGGCAGTGTTGTTGGCAGTGGGTGTTCCCGTGATGTGCATCCCACATCCTGAAGACATCGTCAGGACACAGACTGTGCAGTGTTGTTGGCAGTGGGTGTTCCCGTGATGTGCATCCACATCCTGAAGACATCGTCAGGACACAGACTGTGGCAGTGTTGTTGGCAGTGGGTGTTCCGTGATGTGCATCCCACATCCTGAAGACATCGTCAGGACACAGACTGTGGCAGTGTTGTTGGCAGTGGGTGTTCCCGTGATGTGCATCCCACATCCTGAAGACATCGTCAGGACACAGACTGTGGCAGTGTTGTTGGCAGTGGGTGTTCCCGTGATGTGCATCCCACATCCTGAAGACATCGTCAGGACACAGACTGTGGCAGTGTTGTTGGCAGTGGGTGTTCCCGTGATGTGCATCCACATCCTGAAGACATCGTCAGGACACAGACTGTGGCAGTGTTGTTGGCAGTGGGTGTTCCCGTGATGTGCATCCCATATCCTGAAGACATCGTCAGGACACAGACTGTGGCAGTGTTGTTGGCAGTGGGTGTTCCCGTGATGTGCATCCCATATCCTGAAGACAGTTACATGTGTAATTACTACAATCTTGTTGTAGCTGTTCAATTTTGATCACGCTCCCCAACCCTCCCCTGCCCCGTTGTGAAGGGGCGGTGTGCCTAACACAAAGAACATTCGCCTTCTCTGTTTCTGTCCGTCCGTCTGTCTTTGTCTCTATCTCTGCCTGTCTGTCTGCCTGCCTCTGTGTGTGTATGTGTGTTGTGTGTGTGTGTGTGTGTGTGTGTGTGTGTGTGTGTGTGTGTGTGTGTGTGTGTGTGTGTGTGAGTGTGTGTGTGTGTGTGTGTGTGTGTGTGTGTGTGTGTGTGTGTGTGTGTGTGTAAGCTCTGTGTGTGTGTGTCTCTCTCTCTCTCTCTCTCTCTCTCTCTCTCTCTCTCTCTCGATGTGTGTGTGTGTGTGTGTGTGTGTGTGTGTGTGTGTGTGTGTGTGTGTGTGTGTGTGTGTGTGTGTGTGTGTGTAAGCCCTCTGTGTGTGTATGTGTGTGTGTGTGTGTGTGTGTGTGGTGTGTGTGTGTGTGTGTGTGTGTGTGTGTGTGTAAGCCCTCTGTGTGTGTATGTGTGTGTGTGTGTGTGTGTGTGTGTGTGTGTGTGTGTGTGTGTGTGTGTGTGTGTGTGCCCGCGCGCGCGCGCGAAACGCATACCTATCACATGCACCACGTTTATTACGAAGACGATAAACGATTTTCTTTTAAATGATACGCAAAATCAGTGCGTATTAATATTCAATCAAAAAGAAGTTTTAAGTGTTACTATCATTTTTCATTTCATCGGCTTCCAACCTTAAGCTCTTGCCATTAGAGGTTAGAGCTAGGGGGGTTTTGTACGCCATCAGCTTTTGATCTCATGACATAGCTAGCGATGTCTGGTAAGAAGAGGACCCGAACCCTGAAGGCAATGGCAAAGGAAAGTGAAACGATTTTCCAGCTGGATCTTTTTCGAGCAAGAACAAAAGTGACCCTTCGTAAAGCTGAAATTTCCCAGCTTAGAATTGATGCCCCAAAAGGGTTTGTGAATGACTTCCGCCTAGAAAAGGCAACGCCTTGATACGCCCCCCACATCTAGAATTGCTGGCCGATTCCCCGGCAGCGCCAGGGAAAAAAAGAAAGTCTTACAGCAGATCGTTGAAGAGTGCAGACCGGCCTTGACGTAGAGTGTAAGGAGTTCAGGGGGCCCAAAAAATTGGTCTGAGGGAGGGAAGGGGGGGGGGGGGGGGGTCTTCTCTACAGACCTTCTGCTGTCGAGCTCTCCCTACAGTGGTCTGAGGGAGGGAAGGGGGGTCTTCTCTACAGACCTTCTGCTGTCGGCTCTCCCCACAGTGGTCTGGAGGGAGGGAAGGGGGGGGGTCTTCTCTACAGACCTTCTGCTGTCGAGCTCTCCCTACAGTGGTCTGAGGGAGGGAAGGGGGGTCTTCTCTACAGACCTTCTGCTTGTCGAGCTCTCCTACAGTGGTTGAGGGAGGGAAGGGGGGGGGGGGGGGGGTTTCCCCTACAGACCTTTTGCTGTCGAGCTCTCCTACAGTGGTCTGAGGGAGGGAAGGGGGGGGGGGTCTTCTCTACAGACCTTCTGCTGTCGAGCTCTCCCTACAGTGGTTGAGGGAGGGAAAGGGGGGGGGGGGGGGGGGTCTTCTCTACAGGGCCTTCGCTGTCGAGCTCTCCCTACAGTGGTCTGAGGGAGGGAAGGGGGGGTCTTCTCTACAGACCTTCTGCTGTCGAGCTCTCCCTACAGTGGTTGAGGAGGGAAGTGGGGTCTTTCTACGACCTTCTGCTGTCGAGCTCCCCCCTACAGTGGTCTGAGGGAGGGAAGGGGGGGTCTTCTCTACAGACCTTCTGCTGTCGAGCTCTCCCTACTGTGGTCTGAGGGAGGGAAGGGGGGGGGCTTCTCTACAGACCTTCTGCTGTCGAGCTCTCCCTACAGTGGTCTGAGGGAGGGAGGGGGGGGGGGGTCTTCTCTACAGACCTTCTGCTGTCGAGCTCTCCTCCAGTGGTCTGAGGGAGGGAAGGGGGGGGTCTTCTCTACAGACCTTCTGCTGTCGAGCTCTCCCTACAGTGGTCTGAGGGAGGGAAGGGGGGTCTTCTCTACAGACTTTCTGCTGTCGAGCTCTCCCTACAGTGGTTGAGTATGGAAGGGGGGTCTTCTCTACGACCTTCTGCTGTCGAGCTCTCCCTACAGTGGTCTGAGGGAGGGAAGGGGGGTCTTCTCTACAGCCTTTGCTGTCGAGCTCTCCCTACAGTGGACTGAGGGAGGGAAGGGGGGGGGGTTCTTCTCTACAGACCTTCTGCTGTCGAGCTCTCCCTACAGTGGTCTGAGGGAGGGAAGGGGGGGGGGTTCTCTAAAAGACCTTCTGCTGTCGAGCTCTCCTTCCCGTGGTCTGAGGGAGGGAGGGGGGGTCTTCTCTACAGACCTTTTGCTTGTCGAGCTCTCCCTACAGTGGTCTGAGGGAGAGAAGGGGGGTCTTCTCTACAGACCTTCTGCTGTCGAGCTCTCCCTACGTGGTCTGAGGGAGCGAAGGGGGGGGGGGGGGGGTTTCTCTACAGACCTTCTGCTGGGGAGCTTCTCCCTACCCGTGGTCTGAGGGAGGGAAGGGGGGGGTCTTCTTACAGACCTTCTGCTGTCGAGCTCTCCTACAGTGGTCTGAGGGGGGAAGGGGGGTGGTCTTCTCTACAGACCTTCTGCTGTCGAGCTCTCCCTACAGTGGTCTGAGGGAGGGAAAGGGGGGGTCTTCTCTACAGACCTTCTGCTGTCGAGCTCTCCCTACAGTGGGCTGAGGGAGGGAAGGGGGGGTCTTCTTACAGACCTTCTGCTGTCGAGCTCTCCCTACAGTGGTCTGAGGGAGGGGGGGGGGGGGGGGGGGGGTTCTCTACAGACCTTCTGCTGTCGAGCTCTCCCTACAGTGGTCTGGGGGGGGAAGGGGGGGGGGTCTTCTCTACAGACCTTCTGCTGTCGAGCTCTCCCTACAGTGGTCTGAGGGAGGGAAGGGGAGTCTTCTCTACAGACCTTCTGCTGTCGAGCTCCCTACAGTGGTCTGAGGGAGGGAAGGGGGGTCTTCTCTACAGACCTTCTGCTGTCGGCTCTCCCTACAGTGGTCTGAGGGAGGGAAGGGGGGTCTTCTCTACAGACCTCTGCTGTCGAGCTTCCCTACAGTGGTCTGAGGGGAGGGAGGGGGGGTCTTCTCTACAGACCTTCTGCTGTCGAGCTCTCCCTACAGTTTTCTGAGGGAGGGAAGGGGAGGTCTTCTCTACAGACCTTCTGCGTCGAAACTCTCCCTACAGTGGTCTGAGGGAGGGAAGGGAGGGGTCTTCTCTACAGACCTTCTGCTGTCGAGCTCTCCCTACAGTGGTCTGAGGGGGGAAAGGGGGGGTTCTTCTCTACAGACCTTCTGCTGTCGAAACTCTCCCTACAGTGGTCTGAGGGAGGGGGGAAGGGGGGGTTCTTCTCTAAGACCCTTTTGCTGTCGAGCTTTTCCCTACAGTGGTTGAGGGAGGGAAGGGGGGGGGGTCTTCTCTACAGACCTTTTGCATGTCGAGCTCTCCTACAGTGGTCTGAGGGAGGGAAACGGGGGGTCTTCTCTACAGACCTTTGCTGTCGAGCTCTCCCAACAGTGGTCTGAGGGGGGGAAAGGGGGGGGGGGTTTCTTTTTCAACAAAACCTTTCCCCTGTCGGCTCTCCCTACAGGGGCTGGGGGAGGGGGGGGGGGGGCTTCTCTACAGACCTTCTGCGTCGAGCCCCCTTCCCAAAAAATTGGTCTGAGGGGGGGAAGGGGGGGTCTTCTCTAAAAGCCCCTTCTGCTGTCGACCCACCCCTAAAAGGGTCGAGGGGGGAAAGGGGGGTTTTCTTCTCAACAGCCCTTTTTTTCCCTGTCAGCTCTCCCTACAGGGGGTCTGGGGGGGGGAAAGGGGGGGTCTTCTCAAACAGACCACTGCTGTCGAGCCTCCCTACGTGGTCGAGGGGGAAGGGGGGGGCTTCTCTCAGCCCTTTCCCCTGCTGTCAAAGCTCCCCCACAGTGGCTGAGGGGGGGAAGGGGGGGTTCCTCTAAAAAAAACCTTCTGCTGTCGGGCTCTCCCTACAGGGCTGAGGGGGGGAAAGGGGGGGGGGTCTTTTTCAAACAGCCCTTTTCTGCTTTTCAAAGCTCCCCCCAACATGGTCTGGGGGAAGGGGGGGGGGGTCTTTTTCCTAAAACCCTTTTCTGCTGTCGAGGCCTCCCCCTACAGTGGCTGAGGGGGGGAAGGGGGGTCTTCTCTACAGCCCTTCTGCTGCCCGACTCCCCCCAAAAGGCGGAGGGAGGGAAGGGGGGGGGGGGGGTTTCCTCTAAAACCCCTTCGCGGCGAGCTTCCCACAGGGGGTCTGAGGAGGGGGGGGGGGGGGGTTCTTCTCAAACAGCCCCTTTTCTGCTGTCGGGGCTCCCCCTAAGGGGTCTGAGGGAGGGAAGGGGGGGTCTTCTCTAAAAAAAAACCTTCCCCGTCGAGCTCCCCCTACAGTGGCTGGGGGGGGAAAAGGGGGGGGTCTTCTCTACAGACCTTCTGCGCCCGAGCTCTCCCACAGTGGCCCTTGGGGAAAGGGGGGGGGGGTTTGGTCTTCTCAAACAGCCCTTTCCCTGCTGCGAGCCCCCTCCCGTGGTCGAGGGAGGGGGGGGGGGGGGTTCTTACTACAGACCTTTTTTCCCTGTCGACTCCCCCTACAGTGGTCTGAGGGGGGAAAGGGGGGGGGGGTCTTCTCTACAGCCTTCTGCTGTCGAGCTCTCCCTACAGGGGGCTAAAGGGGGGAAAAGGGGGGTCTTCCCCAACAGACCTTCTGCTGTCGAGCTCCCCCCTACAGGGGCCCTGAGGGGGGAAAGGGGGGGTTTTCCCTCTACAGACCTTCGGGTTTGTGGGACTCTCCCTACAGTGGTCTGAGGGGGGGGGGGGGGGGGTTTCCCCCTACAGACCTTCTGCTGTCGGGGTCTCCCTACAGGGGGTCTGGGGGGGAAAGGGGGGGGGCTTCCCCCACAGACCTTTTGCTGTCGAGCTCCCCCTACAGTTTTTCCTGAGGGAGGGAAGGGGGGGTTTTTCTCTACAGACCTTCTGCTGTCGAGCTCCCCCCTACAGTGGTCTGAGGAGGAAGGGGGGGTCTTCCCTACAACCTTCTGCATTTCGACTCTCCCAACAGTGGTCTGGGGGGGGAAGGGGGGTCTTTCTCTAAAAGACCCTGCTTGGGAGCTCTCCCTACAGTGGTCGAGGGGGGGAAAGGGGGGGTTTCCTTCTCTACAGCCCTTTCTGCTGTCGAGCCCCCCTACAGTTTTTTTTGGGGGAGGGAAGGGGGGGGCCCTTTCCTACAGACCTTTCCCCCCCAATTTTGGGGGGGGGGGTTTTTCCCCTTCGCTGTCGAGCTCTCCCTACTGGGGTCGGAGGGGGGGAAAAGGGGGGGTTTCTTCTCTACAGACCTTCGCTTTTCCGAGCTCTTCCCTAAAAGTGGAGGAGGGAGGGGGGGGTTTTCTTCTCTAAAACCCCTTCTGCTGTCGAGCTTTCCCCTACAGTGGTCTGGGGGGGGAAAGGGGGGGGGGTTTTCCCTCTACAGCCCTTTCCCCCCCCCTTCGGGGCGGGGGCCCCCCCCCCCCCCCCATTTGGGGGGGGGGGGGACCCCCCCCCCCGAGCCCTCCCTACAGGTTCCCCTGGGGGAGGAAGGGGGGGGTCTTCTCTAAAAACCCTTTCTGCTGCGAGCTCTCCCTACCAGGGTTTCTGAGGGGGGGAAAAGGGGGGTCTTCTCTCCCAGACCTTCGCGCGAGCCCCTCCCTACAGTGGTCTGGGGGAGGAAGGGGGTTTTCCCTCTACGACCTTTTTGCGTCGAGCTCTCCCTACGGGGTCGAGGGGGGGAAAGGGGGGGCCCCTTTCCTCTCCCGACCTTCGGGCTGTCGACCCCTTCCCTACAGTGGTCTGAGGGGGGAAAGGGGGGTCTTCTCTACAGACCTTCTTTGTTTGTCAGCTCTCCCTACAGGGGTTTTAGGGGGGGAAAGGGGGGGGGTTTTTCTCACAAAACCTTCTCCCTGTCAAAGCTCCCCTACAGGGGTCTGAGGGAGGGAAGGGGGGGTCTTCTCTAAAGACCTTCGCTGCCCGGGGCTCTCCCTACAGGGGGCCCGAGGGAGGGAAGGGGGGTCTTCCTACAGCCCCTTCGGGCTGTCGACTCTCCCTACAGGGGCTGAGGGAGGGGGGGGGGGGGGGGGGTTTCCTCTACAGACCTTCGCTGTCGACCTCCCAACTGGTCGAGGGGGAAAAAGGGGGGGGGGGGGGTTTTTCTCTACAGCCCCTTCGGGCTGCGAGCTCTCCCTACGGGAGGCTGAGGGGGGGAAAGGGGGGGGGGGGTTCCTTCTCTACAGCCCTTTCTGCTTTTCCGGAGCTCCCCCCTACAGTGGTCTGAGGGGGGGGGGGTTTTCCCTTCCTACAAAACCTTCGCTTTCGAGCCCCTCCCTACAGTGGTCTGAGGGGGGAAAAAGGGGGGGGGTTTTCTCTACAGCCCTTTCGGGCTGCGGGGTCTCCCCTACAGTGGTCTGAGGGGGGAAGGGGGGGGGGTCTTCTCTACAGACCTTCTGCTGTCGAGCTCCCCCCTACATGGCCCTTAGGGGGGGAAAGGGGGGGGGCTTCTCTACAGCCCTTCTGCGTCGGGGTTTTCCCCCTTTCCCGGGGTCCTAGGGAGGGGGGGGGGGGTCTTCTCTCAGCCCTTTCCCTGCTGTGGGAGCCTCCCAAACGTGGTCTGAGGGAGGGAAGGGGGGTTTTCTCTACAAAACCTTTGGCGGGCCCGAGCTCTCCTACAGGTCTAGGGGGGAAGGGGGGTCTTCTCTACGACCTTCTGCGTCGAGCTCCCCCTACAGTGGCGGGGGGGAGGGAAGGGGGCCCTTCTCTAAAAGACCTTCGCTTGGGCCTCTCCCTACATGGTCTGAGGGGGGGAAAGGGGGGGGGGTTTTCCCTCTACGCCCTTTTCTGCTGTCGGGCTCTCCCCTACATTTGGTCTAGGGGGGGAAAGGGGGGGGGGTCTTCTCAAACAGACCTTTTTGCTGTCGAGCTCTCCCTCCCGTGGTCGGGGAGGGAAGGGGGGTCTTCTCTACAGACCTTCTGCTGTCAGCTCTCCCTAAAAAGTGGTCTGAGGGGGGGAAGGGGGGGGTCTTCTCTACAGCCCTTTACTGTTTCCAGCCCCCCCCTACAGTGGTCGAGGGGGGGAAAGGGGGGGGGTTCCCTTCTCTACAGCCCTTTTCTGCTGTCGAGCTCTCCCACAGTGGCCCCTAAAGGGGGGGAAAGGGGGGGGTGTTTTCCTAATACCTTCTCTGTCGAGCTCTCCCTACATTGTCGAGGGGGGGAAAAGGGGGGTCCCCTCTACCCCTTCTGCTGTCGAGCTCTCCCTACAGTGGTCTGAGGGGGGGAAAAAGGGGGGGTTTTCTCTACAGACCTTTTTGTTTCCCGAGCTCCCCAAATGGTCTGAGGGGGGGAAGGGGGGGGTCTTCTTTTACAGACCTTCGCGTCAGCTCTCCCTAAAAGGGGTCAAAAGGAAAAAAGGGGGGTCTTTTTCTCAGACCTTCTGCTTTTCAGCTCTCCCAAACAGGGGTCTGAGGGGAAGGGGGGCCCTTCCCCTTTACAGACCTTCTGTTTGTCGACTCCCCCTTCATTTGGTCGAGGGGGGGAAAAGGGGGGCCCTTCTCAACAGCCCCTTCGGCTGTCGACTCCCCCCAAACAGTGGCCCTGAGGGGGGAAAGGGGGGGGGGTCTTCCAAAACAGACCTTTTTGCCGGGCGACTCCCCCCTAAGTGGTCTGAGGGGGGGAAGGGGGGGGGGGTTTTTCTCACAGCCCCTTCTGCGTCGACCCTCTCCCTACAGTGGTCTGAGGGGGGGAAAGGGGGGGGGTCTTCCCCAACAGACCTTCTGCGGTCGAGCTCTCCCTACAGTGGTCTGAGGGGGGAAAGGGGGGGGGTTCTTCTCTACAGACCTTTTTGCTGTCAAAGCCTCCCTAACAGTGGTCTGGGGAAAGGGAAGGGGGTTTTCTCTAAAAACCCCTTCTGCTGTCGGCTCCCCCTACAGGGGTCTGGGGGGGAAGGGGGGGGGGGGGGGGTTTTTTTCCACGGAACCCCGCTGTCGGCTCCCCTACAGGGTTGAGGGGGGAAAGGGGGGGGGGGGGGGGTTCTTCTCTACGCCCTTTCGGGCTGTCGAGCTCTCCCTACATTTGGTCTGGGGGGAGGAAGGGGGGGGGGGGGGTTTCCCCTTTGGGGGGGTGGGGGGGGGGGGGGGGGGGGGTTTTCTTTTTAAACAGACTTCTTTTCCCGAGCTCTCCCTACATGGTCTGAGGGGGGGGAAAGGGGGGGTTTTTCTCTACAGACCTTCGGTTGTCGAGCTCTCCCAAACAGTGGCCCTAAAGGGGGGAAAGGGGGGGGTCTTCTCTACAGACCTTCTGCTGTCGAGCCCCTCCCTACCAGTGGGTCTTTTGGGGGGAAAGGGGGGGTCTTCTCAAACAGACCTTCTGCTGTCGCCTCCCCCTTACAGGGGTCGGGGGAGTAAAGGGGGGGGGGGGGGGTCTTTCCTACAGACCTTCTGCGTCGAGCTTTTCCCTACCATTGGGGTTCGAGGGAGGGGGGGGGGGGGGTCTTCTCAAACAGACCTTTTTCTGTCGAGCTCTCCCCCACAGTGGCTGGGGGAAAGGGAAAGGGGGGGGGGGGTTTTTCCCTCAACAGACTTCTGCTGTCGAGTTTCTCCCTACAGTGGTCGGGAGGGGGGGAAGGGGGGGGGGGGGGGTTTTCTCAACAGACCTTCGCTGTCGAGCCCCCCCTACGTGGTCTGAGGGGGGGAAGGGGGGGGGGGTTTTTCTCACAGCCCTTCTGCTTTGTTCGAGCCCTTCCCACAGGGGTCTGAGGGGGGGAAGGGGGGGGGGGGGGGTCTTCTCAAACGCCCTTCGCGGGTCAGCTCCCCCCCTACAGTGGTCTGAGGGGGGGGGAAAAAGGGGGGGGGGTTTTCTTCCCCTAAAACCCTTCTGCTGCGATTTTCTCCCTACAGTGGTCTGGGGGAGGGAAGGGGGGGGGGGTCTTCTCTCCCGCCCCTTCTGCTGTCAAAGCTCCCCTACAGGGGCCCTGAGGAGGGGGGGGGGGGGGGGGGGGGGGGGGGGGACCCTTCTCCTACGACCTTCTGCTGTCGAGCTCCCCATACAGTGTTTTCCTACCGTTTCCATTTTTTTCTTTGGCCAAAAGGGTCTTTTCACACATTTGACGATTATTTTTTTTCCATCTCATGATTAGGTTTTCACGAGTCGAAATTTATATTTTCAGATGATTTTAAAAATTTATCATTATGGGGTGATTGTCACTCTTTTAAATAAATTTAATAGTTATCAAAAATTTTCATGGCAAAATTTACCTTTGTTATTCCGGTTATTTTTTTTTCCAGGGGTCAAAATTTATCACCTTTATGCCCATTGTCAAAAATGTTTTTATGGGCCCACAGTTATCCCCTTTTTATGTTAAAAGGGTTTTCAGGGAAATCACATTATCATTTTTTAAATGTCAAGATATATGTTTTCATGGGTCACAATTTTTTTTTTTTAAATGTCATAGTTAAAATGCCCCCCGGGGGTTTCAAAATTTAAATAAAGTTCTACCAAAATCATATGTTTTCAGGGTTTAAAATTATCATTTTTAAATGCCAAAGGGAAAATATCTTTTCATGGGCCCAAAAATTATCATTTTTAAAATTCATAGATATGTTTTCATGGGTCACAATTTAACACTTTTTTTCATAGTTATAGGGTTTTTAGGGGTCACAATTATCCTTTTAGCATAGTTATAAAGCTTTCATGGGTCACAATTATCATTCTACATCATAATTATATTTTTTCAGGGGCACAATTACCACTTTTTATGTCATGGGGTTTATACTTCCATCGCCCAAAATTTTATCATTTTTTTAGGGGTCGGGTTTAAAAGTTTTTTTGGGCCCCTTTATCATTTTTTATGTCATAGTTATGGGGTTTCCATGAGTCATAATAACACTTTTTATGTCATAAAAAACTGTTTCGGGGGTCAAAATTTAAACATTTTTTAAATACCCCATTTTTTTAAATTTTTTCCCACCTTTTTTAAATTGTAAAGTTTCATAGGCCGTGTTGCATGTTTTTCCTGGTTTCAAAATTTAATCGTTAGGGAAAGTCATTTTTTCATTTTCATAAACCCCTGATTTTCTGATATCGTGGTCGTAGTTATTTTTTTTTAAATGAGTCATGCCCATTTTTTTTCCATAAATTTATAAACTTTGGGTTTTCACGAGCCCAAAAGTTTTCTTTTTTAAAAACGAGTCGCAGTGATCTTTTAACATGAATCCTGATGACCTTTTCCCTTTAGTCAAAATTTAAATTTTTTCATGAAACCGGATTGCCCTGTCCTTTTAAAGGTAGAAATCATCTGTTCCAAGATTACGCAATTTTGTTCCAGGAGCCCTTAATTTTTTTTTTGGGTTTTAAATCCCCTTTAAAATTTCCCCACACAGGAGGGAAAGAAAGAAAGAGGAAATTATGAAACAAGAACTCCCCCGTGATAAATTGCTGTTTTTGACGTGAAAAGTGATATTTTCTGTAATCACAAAAATTTTAACGCTGTTTCTTTTTCTTTCTTTTTTCGTTTTTTTTTGAGATAGCTATTGCTTTTTTTTTTTTTTAAAAAGGGGATTTTTAAAGGACTTTTGACGCGAACAATTTTCCTACAATTGACCTCGGGGGGTTAAATTTGTAGGGGCCCCGGGTAGACGAAAACATGTGTGTAGATACAGACCCCCACACTTTAACCAAATTAAATAAACCCACGATGACTCCAAGCTCAGACACGTGGGGAAATAAAACGCAGGGTTTATGTCTTTGTCTTGATTAGCCCACGCGGGGGGCCCGGGGAAAGCGGGGTTTCACCGAAACCATGGGTTTATTGTTTTTTCGGGAAGATGAAAGTATCAAGGGGATGACCGAAAAAAGGATGGATGGGGACGGGAACCCAGAGGAAACGGCGCGGCGCCCCGTGTATGTTTAGTGTGGGGGGTGGCAAGTAAGGGGGGTGTGGGGGATGGGGGTTTTGGGGAAAAGGGAAAAGGCGAGCGGAAAGGGGATGCTGAGTGACAGGGGGGGTGTATCGGTTTAAATTTTTGTCGCTGTTTTTTTTTCGCTGTTTCCTTTTGTCCCGCCCCGTGCATTTTTCACTGTCAATCCCTTTCCCACCCCCACGCAACCCCCCCCCCCTCCCCCCCCTCCCCCCCAAACAAAAAAAACTTCGAGACTGTATTTACATGACTCTCGCAACCCAAAACTTCTCGAACAGAGACGTGGTCATTCATGACTCGCACAGACTTCGTCAGCTAGACCAACAAATAGAAAGGGGTAGATACACGAACACTACAAGAAATGCTCAGCATGTGGTAAAGATGAAACTCATTTTCTGGACAGCTGCCTAGATACAAACTGCTGCGACTGAAGCTAACGGACCAGCTATCAAAAGACATGCCAAAACCCAAACTTGCAAAACCTACGCCCAAGTGAAATGCTGGGTAATGACGGCTTAAAAATTCGTATTGCAAAATATGTTCATGATTGCATGAATGTGAGAAGACACTAATGGCTCCCTGTATGGGCCCAGATGAATGATGGTCTTTCCATTAACGGTGATTTCTCGTGTTGTGGTGAAAATTCTACACAGTCTCTGATCGCCGTGGAGCATAGCACGTCAGCTGGTCTGACAGAAGAATAGAAGACAGTTGCACACAGTGGTGACAGTGTCTGTGTCAGTCAGTGACAGGACAGATTAGTGAAGAATAGAAGACAGTTCCACACAGTGGTGACAGTGTCTGTTTCAGTCAGTGACACAGGACAGATTAGCGGTATGACAACTGACATTTTCAGTGAAATTATGCCATGTTTAAATCAACAGTCAGGGGGAAATTTAAAACAGACTACATCAAAGTTTCAAGCCAAATGACGACCGTCTCCCGTCATAACAAAGACTGGTGCAGATGGAAATCGTCAGGACACAGACTGTGGCAGTGTTGTTGGCAGTGGGTGTTCCCGTGATGTGCATCCCATATCCTGAAGACAGTTACATGTGTAATTACTACAATCTTGTTGTAGCTGTTCAATTTTGATCACGCTTCCCAACCCTCTCCTGCCCCGCTGTGAAGGGGCGGTGTGCCTAACACCCAAAAACCATTCGCCTTCTCTGTTTCTGTCCGTCTGTCTGTCTTTGTCTCTATCTCTGCCTGTCTGTCTGCCTGCCTCTGTTGTGTGTGTGTGTGTGTGTGTGTGTGTGTGGTGTGTGTGTGTGTGTGGTGTGTGTGTGGTGTGTGTGCGTGCGTGCGTGTGTGTGTGTGTGTGTGGTGTGTGTGTGTGTGTGTGTGTGTGTGTGTGTGTGTGTGTGTGTGTGTGAGTGTGTGTGTGTGTGTGTGTGTGTGTGTGTGTGTGTAAGCTCTGTCTCTCTCTCTCTCTCTCTCTCTCTCTCTCCTCTCTCTCTCTCTCTCTCTCTCTCTCGGTGTGTGTGTGTGTGTGTGTGTGTGTGTGTGTGTGGGGTGTGTGTGTGTGTGTGTAAGCCCCCTGTGTGTGTTGTGTGTGTGTGTGTGTGTGTGTTGTGTGTGTGTTGTGTGTGTGGGGTGCCCGCGCGCGCGCGCGAAACGCATACCTATCACATGCACCACGTTTATTACGAAGACGATAAACGATTTTCTTTTAAATGATACGCCCAAAAACAGTGCGTATTAATATTCAATCAAAAAGAAGTTTTAAGTGTTACTATCATTTTTCATTTCATCGGCTTCCAACCTTAAGCTCTTGCCATTAGAGGTTAGAGCTAGGAGGGTTGTACGCCATCAGCTTTTGATCTCATGACATAGCTAGCGATGTCTGGTAAGAAGAGGACCCGAACCCTGAAGACAATGGCAAAGGCAGCTGAAACGAGTTCCAGCGGGATCTGTTCGAGCGGGAACAAAAGTGACCCTTCGTAAAGCTGAAATTTCCCAGCTTAGAATTGATGTCCAAAAGGGATGTGAATGACTTCCGCCCTAAAAAGGGCAACGCCTTGATACGCCCACACATATAGAATTTTGCTGGCTCGAATCCCGGCAGCACCAGGAAAAAAAAGAAGAAAGTCTTACAGCAGATCGTTGAAGAGGGGCAGACCGGCCTTGACGTAGAGTGTAAAGGAGTTCAGGCCGAAACATGGTCTGGGGGGGAGGGAAGGGGGGTCTTCTCTACAGACCTTCTGCTGTCGAGCTCTCCCTACAGTGCCTTCCTACTCTGTTTCCATGTTTTCATTGGCCAAAAGGTCTGTTCACATGGTGACGATTATCTGTTTCCATCGGTCTTTATTAGGTTTTCACAAGCGTAAATTATATATTTCAGATGAGTCTAAATTATCAGTTATGAGTGATAGCCCTCGTTTTCAGGAATTAAGTTATCTATTTTCATGGGTCACAATATCACTTTTTATGTCAGTTATCTTTTTTTCCAGGGGTCACAATTATCACTCTTTATGTCATAGTCATAATGTTTTTATGGGCACAGTTAAACACTTTTTATTTTAAATAGGGTTTCATGGATCAAAATTTAAACACTTTTTAATGTCATAGATATATGTTTTCATGGTCACAATTATTCTTTATGTCATAGTTAAAATGCTTCCATGGGTCAAATTATCACTCTACGTCATAATCATTTTTCATGGGTCACAATTACACTTTTAATGCCAAGCAATATCTTTTCAGGGGTCACAATTATCACTTTTTAAATGTCCATAGATGTTTAAATGGTCACAATTGCACTTTTTATGTCATAGTTATATGCTTTTATGGGTCACAATTATCCTTTTATGTCATAGTTAAATGCTTTCATGGGTCACAATATCAGCTTCTATGTCGTAATTATAAGTTTTCATGGGTCACAATTTACCACTTTTTAATGTCATAGTTATATACTTCCATGGGTCAAAATTTATCACTTTTTATAGGGTCAGGTTATATGTTTTAATTTATGGGCCACAATTTCACTTTTTAAGTCATAGTTTAATGTTTCCATGAGTCATAATAATCACTTTTTATGTCATAGTTATCTGTTTTCAGGGTCACAATTACCATTTTTTATGACCATAGTGTATTTTTTCACCGTTTTAATTGTAAGTTTTCATATCCGTTTGTTGCTTTGCTTTCTGGGTCAAATTATCTGTTATGGAAAGTCATAATTTTCAGTTTTCATGACCCTGATAAACTAATATTGTGAGTCGTAGTTATTTGTTTAAATGAGTCATAGTCATTTGTTTTCCAGAATGATAAACAGTTGTTTTCCCCCGAGTCCAAGTTTTCTGTTTTAAACGAGTCGCAGTGACCTGTTAACATGAATCCCGATGACCTGTTTCCTTGAGTGTTAATTAAGTTTTCAATGCATCAGGATTGTCTTCTCTTAATGTAGAAAACATCTGTTGCCATGAGTACACTTTTTAGTTCCAGGAGTCATAATTGTTTTCTTTGGTAATCGCATTTAATCCCCACATCAGGATGGAAAGAAAGAAAAGAGGTAATTATGAAACAAGAACTCCCGTGATGATTGCTGTTTTGACGTGAATCAGTGATATCTACTGTAATCACAATAATTATCGCTGTTTCTTTTTCTTTCTTTTTCGTTTTTGTTTGAGATAGCTATTGCTTTTTTTTTTTTTTTACAAAGGGATTATTATGGACTTTTGACGCGAACAATATTCCATACAATTGACCTCTGGGGGTTCATTTAGTACGGCGCGGTAGAGCGCAACATGTGTGTAGATACAGACCCCACACATTACCAATATTGATCATACACGATGACTCCAAGACGTCAGACACTGTAGGGAAATAGACGCGAGGGTTTATGTCTTTGTCTTGATTAGTCACGCGCGGCAGGAAGCAGGTTTCACGCACCATCGGTTATTGTCAGTTTCTGGAAGATGAAAGTAGTCAAGCGATGAGCCGAAAGAGGATGGATGGGGACAGAAGCAGAGGCACGCGCGCGCGCACGTGTATGTTTATGTGTGGGGGGTGGCAAGTAAGTGGGGTGTGGGGGATGGGGATGTGAGAAGGAGAGGCAGAGCGGAAATTGGATGCTGAGTGAGCATGGGGGTGTATCAGGTTAATTTTGTCGCTGTTTTCTTTCGCTGTTTCTCTCTGTCCAGTCGTGCATGTTTCAGCTGTCAATGCCTTCACTTCCACGCAACTCCCCCCCTCCCCCCCCCTCCCCCCCCCCTCTTCCGCCCCCATAGATAACCACACCAACACCAGCTCGTCTGTTGCTGTGTCAACGTCAGCAGTCTGTTAGGAATCATTAAGTGTCTTACGGTGGCTCACCAGAGGAGACACTTCACGCTACTGAGTCACTTCAGTGACCCTCGTAATGTATGCCGCCATCTGT
>JAFLJL010017493.1:27266-37920 GCA_018398815.1 Conus ventricosus | reverse complement strand
TAGATACCCCACAGAGTCAAAATTTTGTTATTTTGTTTGATGCAGAGGCAAGCGAATTGCGTTTCGTGGGTAAGATCAAAATTGTATGAACGTGGATTTGGCTAGTATAGAAAGTCGGATTGCTGGGGACATAGGTGGCTCTATCTGTGTAATCAGAGATTATTAGATTGTAAATGACAAGGCTGGCATTCACATGTTAAGGAACGTGGCAAATATGATATATATTATATGTTAAACGCAGTGCGTAGAGTGCTGGTTTACTTTTCTATGACTTTCGACAAACGCTTGAGATACATCTTAATGAAATCTAGATTTGGTATCACGGAATTTATGTTGTCATTTAAATCGTTATAGAGAACTCATTGATGGCAATCTCTCGCCCATTATGTCTCAAGGCTTTTGATAGTGAAGTTCATTTGCATTCTCTTGCAGGAACTTTGTAATATTAGGCACTAGTTTTTCCAGAGAAACACCATGGACAACCATACTTACTCAAGCTGATTATGCTAGTGACTTCAGGAGTGGTTAAGTAATTTGCACTGTAGTTGTGCAAAGCATTTACGATTCCGATGTTTGTTACAGACTAGGTTCCTTGTTGTATCAGTGAATGATTGAATTTTGTTTCTAGGTACTCCAGCCGACAGCGACACTACAGCACGATTCCCGGCTGCCGCACAGAGCGCACAGCACTCATTCCCTGCCGACGCACAGATTTGGCCACTTCTAATTTATTTTTACGGTAGCTCTACAACAACTGACAGTCTTGTGTTAGGTGTCACAGGAAAGAACAAAACACTCAACTCCCCTCATCACCAGATCCACTTTGTAATACGATTCAAGCGCTTCATTCAGCGAGAAATTGCTACCCCCCTCTTTGCCTGCCCGACATTTTTCTGACACAGGAAATACGTGCCGCGCGTGGCGTGCCGGTGCCGCCAGTTCTTTGTTTCAAACCTCCTGGGTCAGCCAAGTTCACAATGGGCCCACTGAAGTATGGTCGACAACTCTTTCCCAAACATCCCCAGACTAGTTACAGCGCTTATTTCCCTTGGACCATTTCATGGAAAGTGTAGGAATTTTTTATGTTCCCGTCGTCTGATCGTGGGCAACACGGCAGGTGTACTGCTGTCTGTCCGTTACCCGGACTTGGGCGACTCGCCTCAAGGGAGAGAAATCCTGTTACCCACTTTTGAACGACTCGGCTGGCAGTATAATCAATGCAATCTTTGTGTGTGTGTGTGTGTGTGTGCGTGTGGGGGTTGTTTTGGGTTTTTTGTTGTTGTTGTTTTTGTTGTTTTCGTTTGGTCACATTAATATTAGAATATCATCTCTATTATTGTAAACACTCTTTCTGAGGGCCATTGGCCTTACAGAATGAAAATCTGAACTGAATCTCTCTCTTTCGGACTCTCTTCTCTCTCTCTCCTCTCTCTCTCTCTCTCTCCTCTCTCTCTCTCTCTCTCTCCTCTCTCTCTCTCTTTTCGCTTTGCTCGCTCCCTCCCGGGGGATCACGTGACGTGAGCAGAAGCAGCAGGGCGCGCACTGATTGATCTGCGAAAAAATTTCACGTTTTCATCGCAAACATGCCAGTTCTAGACTCCCAGTGGCTGTGGAGGAGACTCTAAGCGCTGACGGACAATAATGTCACCCACAGGAAAGTTTTAGGGGAAGGTGAAAATACTGTGGCTGTCTCGCGCCTCAAGCCCGCCACTTCCCAGATGCCAGCAAATATGGCGGATCTTGTCTTGAACCGCAACACACAGGTTCAGTATTATCGGAAAAAAAACACCCAGCCAAATCTGTCGAGACCAGCAGAGAGCCCGACAGCAGCAAGAAGGCGGGGCAAGTGCTCAACGTGAAGAAGCCACTGTAACCTCTATGACTACTCCATCTCCGACTGACGCGCGACTTGAAAACGTGTGTGCATTTTACCCAGAAGTGGAACACACTGTGGCTACACACTCGTGTCAGACGGATGACCAAGTAAGATTGGAGACTGATGTTTTGAGTTTGCACGATGGCATTGAAACTACATGTGAATACATCCACAGCTCTGTCCTCTCTCAACCAATTGACGCTGACATCGAACCAATTTTTGAGAACCTAGTGGTAGGATTCAGTGCCAGTGTTGTGAAAGTTACGTTGCCACCCAGGTAGATAAATCGGTGCAAAGGCGACTGAGAGACAAGGAAACAAGTTGTTCAGAAAAATTGTCATGACCTTGATAGCTCAAATGAATCAGATATACTGATCTGTAATCGGACAATCTGGTGCTAGAGTTTCCGTGCATGTCGGATGACAGTGACTATTGTTTTTGGTTTGTGAAAACAAGACGACAGACACATGCTGGCAGAAGAACGGACAGAACAGGCAAATGTCGCCGAGGAAAACGTTGCCGGCAGAACAATGTTGACATCCAGGCACGTGCTGCACGGACGCTGGAGACGCTACACGGCCATGATCCTTTTCTACCGGTGAGGTTACCGTTTCGCCCTTTTTCATTTTGCCTGCCAGGGCGAACTGGGACTTCCACAACACGATCCTGACAGTGTCATTTCGTCCTGTCTACCAATGTCATCTCGCCCTTTCCAATGTTCAGGGTTACTTCCCATTTGGTCTACTCCCATTTCGCCTACTCAGAAATGTGTGAGCACGACTTGGCCTAACGGCCTTCGTTCATTCGTCCTTCGTCCTCTCTCGGGCTTCGCCCTACTCTAATCTAAAGACCATCGATTCTGCTTTGGAGTAGACTGGGACATGGTTACGCCAGGGGGGAGCCTTGCAGTAGGAACGTTAGGGCGAAATAGGAAAAGGCGAAAAGGGAACAGGACGAAATGGAAAGGGCGAAATGAAAAAGGGCGAAACGGGATGACACCATTCTACCTGGGATGACAGCCTGTGCTCACTCGTGCTCAAGACTCGCGCCGCAGACGGAATCATCGTGACCAGTGCTATATCAGCTGTGTTTGGAAAAGACAACTTTGTCATGGTTTCCATGTAGAAGTAACATGCATCGCGTTTAATTTTACCGCAGTCAATCCAACTGCATTGCAAATGAAGTTGTACTGCTTTAAAGCAATAAATTATCTCTTTCGTTTGTTCGTTTGTACGTCCCTCCCTCCCCCCCCCCCCCTCCTCTCTCTCTGTCTCTCTCTGTCTGTCTGTCTGTCTGTCTCTCTCTCTCTCTCTCTCTCTCTCTCTCTCTCTCTCTCTCTCTTCTCTCTCTCTCTCTCTCTCTCTCTCTCTCTCTCTCTCTCTCCTCTCTGTGACTTTGTGTGTATCAAGTACGTGTGTGCATATTAAGAACACAGTCAGTACACTTTTAGAAATTTGATTTCTGCGAGTGATCCCATTGTGTATGCTTTGACTTTTTTCTACCCTCTTCTGACGAGGGACATTCAAAAATTCGGTCTGCATTTTTCTTTTCCCGCCTACAATCACTGTGTGATGTGTGAAGAATTTAAGACAATATCAAAGACTTTTAGGTAACGGAATTCGATCAGTTTGATCAGAATCGTTGTGACTTAGGTTTACAGGCACAGACAGTTTCAAAGGGAGTGACTGAGGGCGGTAAATGAAGCAAAATGAAGAAAGAGGGGGGTTAGTTACCGCCAAGGACATAGACAAACAAAGTACATGACCAGACACAATGCATTTCGACCTCTTGGGTCTTCTTCAGGCAAAAACAAATAACATTAAGGACAGTGAAAATGAAGAACGAGAAACCACATATCTTCTCATGTTCGACACACGGCGGCCATTTTACAGGTGGGCCGAAATGAGAAGATAAGTGGTTCCATTTATATGCCTCCCACCGTATACCACTGCTTCTGGTGATGTTGATCATAAAGTAGTCTACGTATTGTCCTTTCCTTGCATGTGAGCGAATGAGTGAGCGAGCGATCAAGAGAGAGAGAGAGAAAGAAAGAGAGAGAGAGAGAGAGAGAGAGAGAGTGTGTGTGTGTGTGTGTGTGTGTGTGTGTGTGTGTGTGTGTGTGTGTGTGTGTGTGTGTGTGTGTATGCGCGCGCGCGCGCGCGTGTGTGCGTTAGGAAACATGAATGTAGTGAACAAGTCAACTACATTATGTACATACAACAGCTTGAATATTGTGTGTGTGTGTGTGTGTGTGTGTGTGTGTGTGTGTGTGTGTGTGTTGTGTTGTGTGAGTGGTGTGTGTGTGTGTGTGTGTGTGTGTGTGTGTGTGTGTGTGTGTGTGTGTGTGTGTGTGTGTGTGTTATAACGTCGGGGGCATTCATGTGCGAGGAAAGAAGGGCGTGTGTTTTTCTGGTTGTTGTAAATATTTACCTGTTATTTTCTCGTAATGACCAATGATATCTTCAGCCCTTTGAAGAAATGTTGCGTTCGAGGAAAAACGCGTCAATGATCATGACAAAAGAAAAATCACAGAGCTATTCCGTGTTATTTGACCTTTAAACACACACTACGGAAACGATGAATAAATGACTTTTAGATCACGGCAATACATGGCAGCATAAATACGCAGATGTATCTAGAATACGTAATCCACATCTGCGCTTGCACGCACGCACACACACACACACACACACACACACACACACACACACACACACACACACACACACACACACCACAACACACAAACACACACACCACACCACACACACACACACACACACACAAACGCGCGCGCGCGCACAACACACACACACACACACACCCACACACACACACACACACACACACACACAGAGAGAGAAGAGAGACGAGAGAGAGAGAGAGAGAGGAGGAGAGAGAGAGAGGAGAGAGAGAGAGAGAGAGATGGAAACATGCACATGCACACGAACGAGCGCCACACACACCACTGACAGACATGTAGAATGTGAGTATGTGTGTGCGTGCCTGCCGGTGTGTGTGTGGTGTGAGTGTGTGTGTGTGTGTGTGTGTGGTGTGTGTGTGTGTGTGTGTGTGTGTGTGTGTGTGTGAAATGAAACCAAGCTGGTCTTCAAATCTAAAGTTAATTTAGTACTGACTGGCGCCTTGTTTTTACATTAAAATAATTTAATCCGACCGAATGAGAACGGAATGAATAAGGACAATTTCAGTTCGATTACGTTCGAGGCTGGTTCCTTTCTTTAACCGATTCGGTTTGCTTCTCATTTTCGACGGAACATGCTATCAGCACCACATCTGTATGGCGGCTGATTTCCGCCTGATGCACATAACCGGAGAGAAGGCTTTTTCACGTTTATGTATGGACGTGATTCATGACACGGTCAGTTTTGTCTTTTACTGAGAGGCTGTAAGTCTGGCACTCCATCGATATTACTTCCAGGCAAATTACGGCCAAATCCGAGGTGAATGTTTTCATTATTTCCACTGCTCAGCTGCTATCGTCCTTCCCAGTGATCTCCAAACACCAGAAGTTGTCACATTTTAAAAGGCATATCATTTCAGGTTGTTAATGCTCTTGCTGACTTTTCGTTTGGATTTATGTACTAGATTCAGAACGGAGTGACTGAGGCGGAAAATGAAGCAAAATTTAGAAAAAGAGAGGGCTAGTTACCGCCAAAGACACAGACAAATAAAATACAGGACAAAACACAATGCATTTTGAACTTTTGATGTCTTCTTCAGGCAAAGAAAAATGATATTTAGGACAGTGAATTTTGCGCCGAATATGAGACGATAAAGTGGTTCTCGTCCTTCGTTTTCACTGTCCTAAATGTTATTTGTCTTTGCCTGAAGAAGACCCAAGAGTTCGAAATACATGCGTTTTGCCGTATACTTCATTTGTCTGCGTCCTTAGCGGTAACTACCCCCCCCCCCCCCCCCCATTTTTTTCTAAATCATGCACTAGGATTCAACGTTTTTCTGAATTCCACCTCCATTTTGCATTTACGCATTGCTTTTTCTAGTCTGATAATGTATTCCCAGTGTATTGCCTCACTGCCAAACAATCGTTAAGTGTCAGTAAAGACTCTGCTCTCCAATGGTAGATTACGGAGGCGTTAAAGTCAATAGGCATTATCTTCGCATATATTCAGATAGATCTTCATTGGAATCGGATGAGGCAGCACTGGCGGACTCTAACGATTTTTTGTAAGATTTATCAGAAATTGGGTTTTCTTTTCATTTTCTTCTATTTTTTTCATATAAACTGCACTTTTATTTACAATTCAATTTTCCGTACATATAATTTCAACATTTCACAGTTGAGAAGATTAGGGAAAATAATGCTATACTATCGACAGAATAAAAGAAATATCATGAACAGGAGCAACATATGCAAATCAAAAGCACATATACACAGACAAAAGAAGAGTATGAATAACTGTCCGCCCTTCCTATCAAAAATGGCATATCAGTATGTATTGATGGTCTCCTAAAGTATCAAGAATTAATATTTAATAAATAAGCAGACATTATGATTACATACTCTTAACAGGCTTGAAGATTTTTGTTCTGGTTTTTTTTTTTAATGAAACATATATTTTCGAGTTTACATTCCTTCACTTTCAATTAATTCTTTATACTTATGCCAGTCAGTGTAAAATTTACCATGTTTAAAGTTAACATAAGTGATGCGCTTTCTATTTAGATCCTGTCTTTCAATAATTTAATGAACACATTTACATAAGAAAAATAATTTCTTAATCTATATATTTGAGCAAAGAATTTAGCAAAAAGCAGGATTAAGTTTAACACTCTGTCAGATTTAAAATATTTGTCGTGTACAGTGTTATCTTTTTCGTTTACAAAGAAAGAGTTTACATGTATGCATCTCTCTTTAATTGCTTATTCAAATTCTTCCCAAAAGCATTCACGTGTATAAATCTCCAGAACATGTTCTATGCTACTTTTCTCGGTGGCGGAATGTACATTTGTTATCAGATTTGACACCCATGCATATCAACATTACAATTGTTGGTACGATTCTATGTATTAATCTGATTTGAAACCACTTCAACTTTGTTTCGTGAATCTCTTGTATTAGTTTAAAAGTGCTTTGCTGACTTTCATTCACGTCCTAGCCAAGCAGCAGACGTCTTTTCACAATCCATATTCAGACCTTATATCCTTCATAATTTATCCCAGATTTTTTATAGTTTCTTCCAAAGATAATCGTTCTCCATTTTGAAATGATTGTGTGTCGTCAGCAAATTGTGGAATTTCATGTTCAGTATTATCTATAAATATTCCCTTGATATTTTTGCTTTGTCGCATCATGTTTGCTAACATTTCAACACATAAAACAACAAACAAGTAGGCTAAGTCTTTCTCCCACAAGAAAACAAATACACGCCCATGACTCCAAAGGAATGCTGCATAAGACACTGAAACGCCTGGCAGATATGACAGCACAGAGCACACAGAACAAACAAGGAAACACCCCCAAACACATAAAATGAATAAAAACGGTGAAATAGGACCCCCCTGTCTACAAGCCCCACTGATTTTAAACCAGTTTGATGTTTGTCCATTTATGATTACAGTGGCTTTAGTGTTTTTATATAACGTTTCTATCCAGTTACATATTTAATCTCCAAAGCCAAAGCTTTAAGTACTATGAACATAAGATTCCAGTCAATGGCATCAAAAGCTTTTTTAAGTCAATGCATAACAGTTAACCCGGAAGATTTACTTTATTTAAATGGCATATTAAATCATATATAAGTCGAATGTTGGCCCCAATATATCTCCCACGGATAAATCCTGTTGATCTTCACTGAGTAGACTTGGAAGAACTGATTTCATTCTGGCTGCTATGTATGCTGACCAAACTTTACATACGACATTCAGATAATGCAATAGGTCGCCAATCCCTTATGTATTTTTAGATTTATCAGCTTTGGGAACAATAATTCCCTCCTTCTGGGTCACAGACAGTTCCTTTCTATCTAATCCTTTATTAAGTGACAAACAACCCAATTTGTTTGTAGAAAAAAAAGCAATTCACAGATGAATCCGTCGCTTCCTGGATTTTTATTATTTTTCATATTGTTAAGAGCTGTGGCTGCTTCTTCCAATGTTAGTAGCAGGCAGTGTAGACGGGTGGTGAACACCTCCTGGGGTAGACGATGAACATGCGTATCCCTGGTCTGTCCTCCCCAACGTCTCCTCTCTTGCAACCACTCCCCCTTGTTCAGTCTACATGCATCCCCGGCTCCCCTGCCTGTGACCCAGAGACTTGTTGGTAAGGGATGGTGAACCGAGCAAAGCTCTGTCGATTTTACCTATACCTTCATCTTCCATGTTCAGAATGTACTCATCGGTCAGCTTCCAATGTAATTTTTCATGGAAAGACCAGGCAGAAACAACAGCTGGGCGCCTCTTCATCTGCAACAGTCTTTGTGAGTTTAGTTTGGTATGATCTTGTTTATGTAGATCTGTGACTTTTCATTTCTCAGTTATTTGTCTTTGCCGGAATATTTTTTTACTTACTTTTCCTGTTACTTAGCCTGATTATGACTGTTCTGTCCTTGCACAAACTTACCTACTTGGCGTGTGGCACTAACGTGGGTAGGGTGAAAGACGAGATTCCGGGTTTGTATTCTGTACAAAGTTAGTACATTTATTTCAGTTTCTTATGACGTCTTCGTTTGAGAATCCCTGGGCAAATTGGCCATTTCAAAGTTGTCATTTCGTGTGTATTGTTCCAATGATTTTGAAGTTCTTGCTTGACTTTTTTCTCCAGGTGATCAACTTCATCCATTCCTTCTTCAGTGCTTAGTCCTTTTCCTCAGATATGAATTTTCTTTTCTGATCTCAAACATTTCCGACAATACCTTTTCCCTTTGTGTATTAATTGTATATGTTACTCTCCTTCCCTCTTCCATACTAGTTTCCAGATGATCTTTAGCGGCGGTAACTACACTGTCTCCGTTTTCTGTGTTTTTTCTTTCAGCACCCTAACCTCCCATTTCGTTGCTGTTGGCCACGCTGCTGGCAAAGTCTCTTATTTTGTGCTGTTGTTGGTCCACAGTCTTTCTGTAACTGCTCGATGAACGTTCTGTACTAAAATCTTCCTCCCTGGAATATTCTTCTTTAGTGCGAGGGAGACTGCACTTTCCTGTAGTATGACTTTCACTGATTTGTCTCGAAACATTGTTGGATCTTTTTGTTGTAGTTCGATCGCCTGGTGTTGTCTTCTTGGAACCCATAGTGATGAAAGGATAACAAACTGAACATTATTACCGAGGGAAAGACGTTGCAGTTGGCGGAGTTTGCAAATGCACTTTCATCACACACTACAACACTGGTGAAACAGTCGTTCCCTCAGTTTTTGACTTGACAGAAGTAACAATTCTCTTAAGTAAGAAAATGTCTTCTTTTCAATGTCAAACCACTGCAGTGGTTAGCTTTCACTCAGATTTACAAATAGTTGAACCGTGACACATTTTTGGCTCAGCTGTGTTAAGTCCACAAAAGTGCATTCAGGTAATTTTCTGCGGAGCGCCGACAAAATACGTCTGACTCCGACGATAAAACAGCTGTGGTGTCAATACACCTGAAATTGTTACTTAAAAGAACAATTGTGTTTGTATGTTTATTGGTTGCTATACTGACCTTTACGAGGTTGCCATTTACAAGTTCAGATGGCTTGCAGCGGATCTTTATGCCATTCACGGGCAAAAGTTTTCTTGCAGTCGAAAGAGGTTAGGGTGCTGGTGAAGCCAACGCCAAACGGGAGAGGAGGCTGATGTCATCCACGAAGTCCAGGTCCTCCAGCTGCTTCGTGAAGGTCCACTGGATACCTGTCCTCCGGCCTGCTGTAGACTGTCTCATGACCCAGTCAGTCACCATCAGGAAGATTGTCGGCCAAAGTAAACAACCCTGACGGATACCGGTTTGTACAGAGAAGGGTTGGCAGGTGGCATCTTCGTATTGTCGTTGGATGATGGTGACGAACTTTGGTGGAAAGCCGTAGTGGTACATCAGTTTCCAGATGACATCTTTGTCGACACTGTCAAACGCCTTCGGAAAGTCAACGAAAACTGTGTACAGGGGGGTCTGCCACTCTAGGGGCTGCTCGATGATGATCCGCAGTGCCGCAATATGGTCTGTACATGATCTATCTTGGCAGAAGCCTGCCTGTTCTTCCTGGAGTGTCTGGTCAGTGCGGTCTTCAATCTCTCCAGGATGATTCTTGTCAATACTGTCCCCGGGAGGGACATCAGCATGATTCCTCTCCAGTTGTTGCAGGATGACATATCCCCTTTCTTCACCAGCTTTACCAGGTGGCCTTTCTTCAAGTCTTCTGGCACCTCTCTCCTGTTCCCAGATATTGTGTAGATGTGGGTGTAGCGTCTCAGTCGAAGTCTGGATGTCTGCCTTTAGTGCTTCGGGTGGTATGCCGTCAGGACCCGCTGCCTTGCTGACTTGAGGAACTTGATAGCTTTGGTGATCTCTGTCTTGGTTGGGGGGTTGGTATTGATATCAAGGAGCTCGGTTGGTGGTGGGATGTCAGGCGGGGCTGGTGGTGCGGGTCTGTTGAGTATTTCCTTGAAGTGCTCAGCCCATCTTGCTCTCTGGTTTTCTTCGCTTGAGATGACATTTCCATTCTTGTCCTTGACGGGGCGACTGGGATTTCTGGACTTACCAGAGAGTGTTTTGGTGATCTCATATAGTCTCTTCATGTTTCTTTGGCCTGCTGCAGTCTCTGCTTCTTCA
>JAFLJL010017493.1:17500-18766 GCA_018398815.1 Conus ventricosus | reverse complement strand
TTATCCTATTTTCATTTATTTGTAAGATCCCCACAAGCTCACATATGTTACTTGGTTGATGCCAGAGGCAAGACGAATTGCGTTCGTGGGTAAGATCAAAATTGTATGAACGTGGATTTGGCTTAGTATAGAAAGTCGGATTGCTGGGACATAGGTGGCTCTATCTGTGTACATCAGAGATTATTAGATTGTAAATGACAAGGCTGGCATTCACATGTTAAGGAACGTGGCAAATATGATATATATTATATGTTAAACGCAGTGCGTAGAGTGCGGGTTTACTTTTCTATGACTTTCGACAAACGCTTGAGATACATCTTAATGAAATCTAGATTTGGTATCACGGAATTATGTTGTCATTTAAATCGTTATAGAGAACTCATTGATGGCAATCTCCTTCGCCCATTATGTCTCAAGGCTTTTGATAGTGAAGTTCATTTTGCATTCTCTTGCCAGGAACTTTGTAATATTAGGCACTAGTTTATTCCAGAGAAACACCATGGACAACCATACTTACTCAAGCTGATTATGCTAGTGACTTCAGGAGCTGGTTAAGTATTTGCACTGTAGTTGTGCAAAGCATTTACGATTCCGATGTTTGTTACAGACTAGGTTCCTTGTTGTATCAGTGAATGATTGAATTTTGTTTCTAGTACTCCAGCCGACAGCGACACTACAGCACGATTCCCGGCTGCCGCACAGAGCGCACAGCACTCATTCCCTGCCGACGCACAGATTTGGCCACTTTCTAATTTATTTTTACGGTAGCTCTACAACAACTGACAGTCTGTGTTAGGTGTCACAGGAAAGAACAAACACTCAACTCCCCTCATCACCAGATCCACTTTGTAATACGATTTCAAGCGCTTCATTCAGCGAGAAATTGCTACCACCTCTTTGCCTGACCGACATTTTTCTGACACAGGAAATACGTCCGCGCGTGGCGTGCCGGTGCCGCCAGTTCTTTGTTTCAAACCTCCTGGGGTCAGCCAAGTTCACAATAGGCCACTGAAAGTATGGTCGACAACTCGTTCCAACATCCCCAAGACAAAGTTACAGCGCTTATTTCCCTTGGACCATTTCATGGAAAGTGTAGAATTTTTTATGTTCCCGTCGTCTGATCGTGGGCAACACGGCAGGTGTACTGCTGTCTGTCCGTTACCCGGACTTGGGCGACTCGCCTCAAGGGAGAGAAATCCTGTACCCACTTTTGAACGACTCGGCTGGCAGTATAATCAATGCAATCTTTGTGTGTGTGTGTGTGTG
>JAFLJL010017493.1:7500-12500 GCA_018398815.1 Conus ventricosus | reverse complement strand
CTATCGACAGAATAAAAGAAATATCATGAACAGGAGCAACATATGCAAATCAAAAGCACATATACACAGACAAAAGAAGAGTATGAATAACTGTCCGCCCTTCCTATCAAAAATGGCATATCAGTATGTATTGATGGTCTCCTAAAGTATCAAGAATTAATATTTAATAAATAAGCAGACATTATGATTACATACTCTTAACAGGCTTGAAGATTTTTGTTCTGGTTTTTTTTTTTAATGAAACATATATTTTCGAGTTTACATTCCTTCACTTTCAATTAATTCTTTATACTTATGCCAGTCAGTGTAAAATTTACCATGTTTAAAGTTAACATAAGTGATGCGCTTTCTATTTAGATCCTGTCTTTCAATAATTTAATGAACACATTTACATAAGAAAAATAATTTCTTAATCTATATATTTGAGCAAAGAATTTAGCAAAAAGCAGGATTAAGTTTAACACTCTGTCAGATTTAAAATATTTGTCGTGTACAGTGTTATCTTTTTCGTTTACAAAGAAAGAGTTTACATGTATGCATCTCTCTTTAATTGCTTATTCAAATTCTTCCCAAAAGCATTCACGTGTATAAATCTCCAGAACATGTTCTATGCTACTTTTTCTCGGTGGCGGAATGTACATTTGTTATCAGATTTGACACCCATGCATATCAACATTACAATTGTTGGTACGATTCTATGTATTAATCTGATTTGAAACCACTTCAACTTTGTTTCGTGAATCTCTTGTATTAGTTTAAAAGTGCTTTGCTGACTTTCATTCACGTCCTAGCCAAGCAGCAGACGTCTTTTCACAATCCATATTCAGACCTTATATCCTTCATAATTTATCCCAGATTTTTTATAGTTTCTTCCAAAGATAATCGTTCTCCATTTTGAAATGATTGTGTGTCGTCAGCAAATTGTGGAATTTCATGTTCAGTATTATCTATAAATATTCCTTGATATTTTTGCTTTGTCGCATCATGTTTGCTAACATTTCAACACATAAAACAACAAACAAGTAGGCTAAGTCTTTCTCCCACAAGAAAACAAATACACGCCCATGACTCCAAAGGAATGCTGCATAAGACACTGAAACGCCTGGCAGATATGACAGCACAGAGCACACAGAACAAACAAGGAAACACCCCCAAACACATAAAATGAATAAAAACGGTGAAATAGGACCCCCCTGTCTACAAGCCCCACTGATTTTAAACCAGTTTGATGTTTGTCCATTTATGATTACAGTGGCTTTAGTGTTTTTTATAACGTTTCTATCCAGTTACATATTTAATCTCCAAAGCCAAAAGCTTTAAGTACTATGAACATAAGATTCCAGTCAATGGCATCAAAAGCTTTTTTAAGTCAATGCATAACAGTTAACCCGGAAGATTTACTTTATTTAAATGGCATATTAAATCATATATAAGTCGAATGTTGGCCCCAATATATCTCCCACGGATAAATCCTGTTTGATCTTCACTGAGTAGACTTGGAAGAACTGATTTCATTCTGGCTGCTATGTATGCTGACCAAACTTTACATACGACATTCAGATAATGCAATAGGTCGCCAATCCCTTATGTATTTTTAGATTTATCAGCTTTGGGAACAATAATTCCCTCCTTCTGGGTCACAGACAGTTCCTTTCTATCTAATCCTTTATTAAGTGACAAACAACCCAATTTGTTTGTAGAAAAAAAAGCAATTCACAGATGAATCCGTCGCTTCCTGGATTTTTATTATTTTTCATATTGTTAAGAGCTGTGGCTGCTTCTTCCAATGTTAGTAGCAGGCAGTGTAGACGGGTGGTGAACACCTCCTGGGGTAGACGATGAACATGCGTATCCCTGGTCTGTCCTCCCCAACGTCTCCTCTCTTGCAACCACTCCCCCTTGTTCAGTCTACATGCATCCCGGCTCCCCTGCCTGTGACCCAGAGACTTGTTGGTAAGGGATGGTGAACCGAGCAAAGCTCTGTCGATTTTACCTATACCTTCATCTTCCATGTTCAGAATGTACTCATCGGTCAGCTTCCAATGTAATTTTTCATGGAAAGACCAGGCAGAAACAACAGCTGGGCGCCTCTTCATCTGCAACAGTCTTTGTGAGTTTAGTTTGGTATGATCTTGTTTATGTAGATCTGTGACTTTTCATTTCTCAGTTATTTGTCTTTGCCGGAATATTTTTTACTTACTTTTCCTGTTACTTAGCCTGATTATGACTGTTCTGTCCTTGCACAAACTTACCTACTTGGCGTGTGGCACTAACGTGGGTAGGGTGAAAGACGAGATTCCTGGTGTATTCTGTACAAAGTTAGTACATTTATTTCAGTTTCTTATGACGTCTTCGTTTGAGAATCCCTGGGCAAATTGGCCATTTCAAAGTTGTCATTTCGTGTGTATTGTTCCAATGTATTTTGAAGTTCTTGCTTGACTTTTTTCTCCAGGTGATCAACTTCATCCATTCCTTCTTCAGTGCTTAGGTCCTTTTCCTCAGATATGAATTTTCTTTTCTGATCTCAAACATTTCCGACAATACCTTTTCCCTTTGTGTATTAATTGTATATGTTACTCTCCTTCCCTCTTCCATACTAGTTTCCAGATGATCTTTAGCGGCGGTAACTACACTGTCTCCGTTTTCTGTGATTTTCTTTCAGCACCCTAACCTCCCATTTCGTTGCTGTTGGCCACGCTGCTGGCAAAGTCTCTTATTTTGTGCTGTTGTTGGTCCACAGTCTTTCTGTAACTGCTCGATGAACGTTCTGTACTAAAATCTTCCTCCCTGGAATATTCTTCTTTAGTGCGAGGGAGACTGCACTTTCCTGTAGTATGACTTTCACTGATTTGTCTCGAAACATTGTTGGATCTTTTTGTTGTAGTTCGATCGCCTGGTGTTGTCTTCTTGGAACCCATAGTGATGAAAGGATAACAAAACTGAACATTATTACCGAGGGAAAGACGTTGCAGTTGGCGGGAGTTTGCAAATGCACTTTCATCACACACTACAACACTGGTGAAACAGTCGTTCCCTCAGTTTTTGACTTGACAGAAGTAACAATTCTCTTAAGTAAGAAAATGTCTTCTTTTCAATGTCAAACCACTGCAGTGGTTAGCTTTCACTCAGATTTACAAATAGTTGAACCGTGACACATTTTTGGCTCAGCTGTGTTAAGTCCACAAAAGTGCATTCAGGTAATTTTCTGCGGAGCGCCGACAAAATACGTCTGACCCGACGATAAACAGCTGTGGTGTCAATACACCTGAAATTGTTACTTAAAAGAACAATTGTGTTTGTATGTTTATTGGTTGCTATACTGACCTTTACGAGGTTGCCATTTACAAGTTCAGATGGCTTGCAGCGGATCTTTATGCCATTCACGGGCAAAAGTTTTCTTGCAGTCGAAAGAGGTTAGGGTGCTGGTGAAGCCAACGCCAAACGGGAGAGGAGGCTGATGTCATCCACGAAGTCCAGGTCCTCCAGCTGCTTCGTGAAGGTCCACTGGATACCTGTCCTCCGGCCTGCTGTAGACTGTCTCATGACCCAGTCAGTCACCATCAGGAAGATTGTCGGCCAAAGTAAACAACCCTGACGGATACCGGTTTGTACAGAGAAGGGTTGGCAGGTGGCATCTTCGTATTGTCGTTGGATGATGGTGACGAACTTTGGTGGAAAGCCGTAGTGGTACATCAGTTTCCAGATGACATCTTTGTCGACACTGTCAAACGCCTTCGGAAAGTCAACGAAAACTGTGTACAGGGGGGTCTGCCACTCTAGGGGCTGCTCGATGATGATCCGCAGTGCCGCAATATGGTCTGTACATGATCTATCTTGGCAGAAGCCTGCCTGTTCTTCCTGGAGTGTCTGGTCAAGTGCGGTCTTCAATCTCTCCAGGATGATTCTTGTCAATACTGTCCCCGGGAGGGACATCAGCATGATTCCTCTCCAGTTGTTGCAGGATGACATATCCCCTTTCTTCACCAGCTTTACCAGGTGGCCTTTCTTCAAGTCTTCTGGCACTCTCTCCTGTTCCCAGATATTGTGTAGATGTGGGTGTAGCGTCTCAGTCGAAGTCTGGATGTCTGCCTTTAGTGCTTCGGGTGGTATGCCGTCAGGACCCGCTGCCTTGCCTGACTTGAGGAACTTGATAGCTTTGGTGATCTCTGTCTTGGTTGGGGGGTTGGTATTGATATCAAGGAGCTCGGTTGGTGGTGGGATGTCAGGCGGGGCTGGTGGTGCGGGTCTGTTGAGTATTTCCTTGAAGTGCTCAGCCCATCTTGCTCTCTGGTTTTCTTCGCTTGAGATGACATTTCCATTCTTGTCCTTGACGGGGCGACTGGGATTTCTGGACTTACCAGAGAGTGTTTTGGTGATCTCATATAGTCTCTTCATGTTTCTTTGGCCTGCTGCAGTCTCTGCTTCTTCAGTCAGCTCCTGGATGAAGTTTCTCTTGTCTTTTCTTCTACTTCTTTTCACTTGTCGGTTTATCTCCCAGTAGCGTGCTTGTGGTTCTTGCTTCTCTTCTTGATCTTGTGTCTGCTTGATCTTGTCTTTCAGATGTTTTCTGTCTGCAATCAGTGTCCATGTCTCCGTTGTTAACCATTCCTTATGTTTCCTTGTCTTCTTCCATATGACTGCTTTACATGTTTTCTTCCAGACCTCTCGCAGACTGTGCCGTTGCTCTTCTACTGTTTCCTCTGGCAGTAGGGAAAGCGCACTGAACTTGTTCCTAAGCTCTACCTTCAATTTGTCTGCTTTTTCTTTCTCTTTTAGGCTGTGTAGATTAACCGTGTACGATGGTCTTCCTGCCTGGTCAGTGTAGGCTTTCAGTTTGGTCTTGAGTACTGCCACAACCAGATGGTGATCTGATGCTGCGTCCGCTCCGCGCCTCGCCCTGACGTCATGCAGGCTCCGCCTTCACTTTCTGCCGATGGTAATGTGGTCAATCTGGTTCTCGGTCTTGCCGTTTGGGGAAATCCATGTGGTCTTGTTAATGG
>JAFLJL010017492.1:15569-33069 GCA_018398815.1 Conus ventricosus | reverse complement strand
CTTTTAATTTTTTTTTATTTTAAAAAAAAAAAAAAATTTTTTTTAAAACCAAAAAAAATTTTTTTTTTGGGGGGGAAAAAAAAAATTTTTTTTTTAAAAAAAAAAAAAAATTTTTTTTTTCCCCGGTTTTTAAAAAAATTTTTTTTGGGAAAAGGGTTTTTTTTTTTTAAAAAACCCAAAAATTTTTTTTTTTGGGGGCCCCCCCAGAAAAACCCTTTATCTTTATCGACGGAGCTGAGCTACAATTCAAAGCCCAATCACAAATGTTAAAGGTGACTATTTTTTCATTTGAAATTATCAAAGGGAAAATTTTACATTTTAAAACATCCCATCAAAAAACCAAAAAAAACAAAAAATTTGCTTAAAATTATAAGCAGAAAAAAATTTGGGGGAAAAAAAAAAGTTTTACTCTTTTTGCAACTCATTGGTAATCAAAGTGACTTACGGTCCCAAAAAGTTTATTTTTCTGCTCCAAAAAACTTATAAGAAATTAAAAAAAGTATTGACTCTAAGGCATACAAAATTTGCTTTGGGGGTTCCTTTTCCACACTCCACAAATTCTACGAATGGGGAGGTTTGGGGTTTTTACCTTTTTAACAATTAGAGAACTGTCTTCACTAATACATTAAAGAACAGGGCGTTGAAAAAGGGGGGGCACGGGGAAAAGAAAAAGGGACTTAGATCAGATCTTCAATTTCCAAAAAGAGCAAGGGCCAAAAAATCTTTGACAACAAAACCACTTAAAAACCCCAAATTCCCCAGTAGATTAGATCTGGGAAAAATAAAGATATAGCAAGCGTTCGTTTTTAAAAGGGCTCCAATTTCCTCCATGGGAACTGAACAGGCAGAAAAAAAATTTTTTACCTTTCCAATGAAAGATCTAAAAAAGAGTGATAACCCCCACCTACTTTTTCTTTTCTTTTCGATCTCGGTTTTATTCAAATTAAATTTTAACCGTTTGAAAGGGATATACCGAAGGGTTTTCTTATTGACACTAAGTGGCGGGTTTCGGGTTTTTAATACCCGGACTAAAGAAAAAAAATCGTTTCCCTTTTGGGGCAGGGCATTCTGTTTTCCCCCGCAGAAAAATTGGGAGCCATTCTCATGGGTCTGCATACATTGTTAAACTTCCTATGGGTTTTAAAATTTTCCCAAAACTTTTTTTTTTTGACTCCCAACTCTGGTCTTTTTACCCTGAAATCCCTTTAAGTCCCCAGAGACATATGTGACCTAGTTTAAATTTAAAATTTAAACATCTCATCCAAATTTTTTAAAATTTAAAAAGGTTTTCCCGTGTAACATTTACTTTGGGGTTTCCCTCACATTGTGGTATTTAAAGGAAATGAAAGGGGAGACAGAGTAGCTAGAGGGGGTGCATTTCAAAGAATTCGTTGTGAAAAAAGTTTAAATTTTCCTTTTTTGAAAAGGAAGCTTTAATCCCTTTTTGAAAAAACACCAAAAACCCGTGTTGGGGTTTTAAAAGGGAAAACGGCACACCTCTTACAGCAATTTCCCTTTTTTGAATGTTTTTTTCCCAGGGAAAAATTTATTTGGTTTTTTGACTTAAAAATAATTCAATTTAAAAGTAAATATGTTGGGTACTGCAAAATGCATATTTTTGGGGAAAAAATTTTGACATTTCATGTACTATTAATTGTCCCAAATGCAGCATTTCTTAACCCCAAAATTTTTTGAAAACCCGATTAAAAACCTACAGTTTAGGAATTTTTTTAAAAATCTAAAATTTAAAAACTTCATTTTTTGGGTAATGTAAAAAAAATATTTAAAATTCGCAGTCCTATCGGTAAAATTGTATGAAAAATTCCCGTTTTTTTTAAGCAAAAATTGTTTATTTTGTTCAAAGTCCATTAATTTAAGCTTTTTAAAATTTTTTTTTGTTTTCCCTTTGTATAAAAATATCAATTTCATCCGATGTATTCATTTACAAATATCAAAATCGCTAAAAACCCCGCCATGTGAAAAAAACGTAAAACTAAACAAACCAAAAAAACACTCCCCCACACAACACACACATACACGCACACACCGCCCCACACATACACCGCACGCATCCCCATACACACAAACACACACACACACACACACACAACCCCAACCCCACACACACACACACACACACACCCCGCCGCGCCCCGCGCGCGCCCCGGCGCCGTGCAAAGCAAAACACACTAACCATGATATAAAAAGGAAACGGGGGGAAAGCCGACAAAAGGAAATTTGGGGGAGATGTGACAAAATAAGTGCTTGAGCCAAAGAAATGAAATTTCGAATTCCCCCCTGGGATGGGGGCAGAAGAAAAGCTGTTAAGGGGCCGAGGGGGGCGGAGTGTGTTTTGGGGGGGGAGGTTTGGTTTAGGGTGGAGTTTTTTGGGAAAGGGAAAAAGACAAAAAAGAAAAGACGGAAGAGAGAGGCTGAGTGAATGAGTAAGAGAGGAACAACTGGAAAGAAAGCATGTGGGAGGGGGGAAAAAAAGTAGGAGAGAGAAAACACAAAAGGAAAAGGGGGGGAGAGAGAGAGAGAGAGAGAGAGAGAAAAGAGAGAGAGAGAGAGAGAGGGGAAAGGGGGAAAAGAGAGAGAGAAGAGAAAAGAGAGAAGAGAGAGAGAGAGAGAAGAGAGAGAAAATCGTTAAAGGTTACCGCCAGGCCCAGAAAGTGTGTCTTCCCAAAACAGTGTTGAAGGGATTCAATCAGTGCTGTGCTTTTGACGTTTTGGGCTTATGGGACGGCCCTAAAGAAGAAAGAGCCCAATTTTAATTTTTGGAGACGTGTAACCGTGTGGGAAGTTTGATTTGCGGGTTTGTTACTTTCTTTTTTCCAACAACGGGGTTTTCTTCTCCCCCCTTTTTCAAGATTTCCCAAGGGCCTTCACCTGCTGTCCCGCCTCTTTGTGTTCTCTGCCCGTCTGTCTGGGCTGTCCCGCCACTACGTCCCTTTTGTCTTTGGGCCCCCCCTCTCTTGCTCTCTGTCTCTCTCTCTTTTGTCTCTCTCTTTTCTTTCCTCTCTCTCCCTACACACACACCGCGCACAACACGCACATACACACAACATACACCAAAACACATTCAAAACACACACACACACCCACACACACAAAACACACACACACACACACACACCCACACAACACACACACACACACCCAAAAACACACACGCACGCGCACCCCAAACACACACACACTTTCTGGTTTCCCCCGGGACCCCCTTGGGAAAATAACGGAAATAACAGTTTTAAAAATTTTTTTTCTGATCTAAATAAAAGGGGATTTTGCCGGAAAGTGTTAGCAGCATCTGTCCCAAAAATTGACATGGAAGAAAAGTTTACTAACTATTTGAAAGTATACACTGACGGCTCAGTTCTTGATGATGTTTTGGGCGGGATCGGCTTTGTAATTCCAGATTTCAAAGCTGAAAAATCATATTATTTAGGTAAGGGTCATTCCATATTTACAGCTGAACTAGTTGCTGTCCTGATGGCATTAAATTATTTAATTTCCTTGCCAGTCTCAATATTTAATATCCTGTTTTGTGTTGATTCACAGTCAGTATTAAAAAGTTTGTATTGTTTTGAAAATACACAAAGAGAGGAATTATTATTTGAGATTAAGTACATGTTGCACTGTCTTTACATGAAAGGTACTAATGTTTGTATTTTCTTGGGTTCCATCGCACACCTCCTTCGTTTTTAATGATCAAGCGATAGAGCAGCAAAATAGGGGAGCAAAGAATATATTTGGTAGTATTAAGGTTGATTGTCCTTTATCATACAAGGAAATTAGTCATATAATCGAGAGGGATTTCTGGAGTCAATACAGTTCCTCATCAAAACCTCGTCAGCAAACTCTGTCAAACTTTGTGTCGATTAGCCGACCGGTTTCTAGCCTGACTTTTAGACTTTTATGTAATTCCCTACGAACCAAGTATTGCCAGACTGTTACGTGCGTATGTCGTCGGGATCTTTCAGTTCAACATGTGATTTTTGATTGTGAACTAACGAAACCCTTTTTGAATGGTGTTATACCAAGTGCTGACACTGGGCATGTTAATGTGTTTGACTTTTTAGATTCGTTGCCAGTTGTTTCTCTTGTTAAATTAACGAGTAACCTTTGGGAAGTCCATTAAGGAACATTTTATAATCATAATCGTAAGTTAGATTATTTTAGTTATTTTTATCTAATTTTCCATAGTTACTGTCCTGCAATTCATCTATCCTTTATTTTTGTTCCATGTAACCACATCGTCCTCTTTTCTTTTATGATAATAGTCTAAAATTGTAAACAATATGTTATTTAGACGTCTGCAATCACCTATATGTGTGACGAGACGTAAAACAGAATTCCTTCCTTACACACACACACACACACACACACACACACACACACACACACACACACACACACCCACACACACACACACACACGTGCATGGCACACACACAGTAACCATGATATAAAAAGGAGCAGGGAGAGGCAGACAAGGACTGTGGAGAGATGTGACAAGTGAAGTGCTTGAGCCAGAGAAATGTATTACGTATTCCCACTGGGGTGGAGGCAGAGAGAATGCTGTGAAGGGGAGAGTAGGTGGAGTGTGTGGGGTGGGGGATGGTTGGGGATGGAGTTGGACGGAAGACAGTACAAAAAAAAAAAAAAATAGAAACCAGGAAAAGAGAGGTTGAGTGAATGAATATGAAAGGAACAGACTGAAAGAAATCGTGTGGCAGGGTGAAGAAAAGTGGGGGGGGGGGGGGGGGGAGAGAGAGAGAGAGAGAGAGAGAGAGAGAGAGAGAGAGAGAGAGAGAGAGAGAGAGAGAGAGAGAGAGAGAGATTTACGCAACGGTTATGTGCCTGGCGCAGATGTGTGTCGTTCCTAATTAGTGTTGATGCATTCAATCAGTGATGTGCTAAAGATGTTTTGTATTTAGCGCCACATGGCTTAAAAGATAGAGCCTTTAGACAACCTTTTTGAGAGTTATGACCTGTGTGGGGTGGCTGATTAGTGATATTGCTGGCTGTTTTCTCGCACAAATGTGTTTGCTTTTTCCGCTCTTGCATGATTGCACCTGCTGCTCATTGGTGTGTGTGTGTGTGTGTGTGTGTGTGTGTGTGTGTGTGTGTGTGTGTGTGTGTGTGTGTGTGTGTGTCTGTCTCTGTCTGTCTGTCTGTCTGTCTGTTCTCTCTCTCTCTCTCTCTCTCTCTCTCTCTCTCTCTCTCTCTCCACACACACACACACACACACACACACACCACACACACCACACACACACACAAACACAAACACAAACTGTGTTAGTTGGTGCGAAAGAAGTCTTCGCGGCTTTTATGGCAAAAATGCTTTTTCTTCTTGTTCTCTCTCTCTCTCTCTCTCTCTCCTCTCTCTCTCTCTCTCTCTCTCTCTCTCTCTCTTCTCTCTTCTCTCTCTCTCTCTCTACTCCCCCCCACACACATACACATACACACTCACAAACACAGACAGACAGACAGACAGACAGACACACTCACACACATACATATATATGCATATATATATGTATATATATATATATATAATATATATATATATATATATATATATATATTATATATATATATAGATACATGAACAAAACAAGGAAGAGAACAACAAGTACCGTTTTTTCACCCAAATTTTCGGCACACGGCCTTCCTCCGGGGAGTTTATTGTGACTAACTGGCAAAAACGTCTCACACATGTTTCTCTGTTCATTCGAAATTTCACTGGCGTTCTCCACGTGCAACACCCCAACCATAGAAAAAGCGATCACACCCAACCGCACATTCCATACCACATCCGTGTGAGTGAACCGACATGCCCACATACACACACACACACCGCACACACACGCACACACACACATACCCACACACACTATAAGAGAGAGGGTTGTGAGAGAGAGAGAGAGAGAAAGAGAGAGAGAGAGAGAGAGAGAGAGAGAAAGATTGAGAGAGAGGAAGAGATTGGGGGGGGGAAGAAAAGTGGTCGTGATAGTTACATGCTTTCATATGGCCCCACTCTCACTGGGGCCACAAAAATCCAGGAATTGCTCTCACCAAATCCGTAAGAGAGAGAGAGAGATAGAGAGAGAGAGAGATAGAGAGAGAGGAAGAGAAAAAAGGGGGGGGGGAGAGGAAAATGGACGCAGCAGAAACAAGCCCTCCGTATCCCCACTCCCACTGGGCCACGGAAGCTCGGGACCTGCTCTCACCAGATCCGTAAGAGAGAGAGAGAGGGGGGGAGGGGGGGGGGAAGAAAATGTGACCGTAGTAGTAACCAGCTATCAATAGACCCCACTCTCACTGGGGCCACAGAAGTCCAGGACTCGCTCTCACCGGGTCCGTCACAGAGAAAGAGAAAGAGAGAGAGAGAGAAAGGGAAAAGAGAAAGAGAGAGAGGGGGGGGGGGGGGGGGGGCTTGGGGGGGGGGGGGGTTGGGGAAAAAAGAGGAAGAAGAAAGTAGAGCAGAGAGAAAGACCGAGAGAGGAAAAACAGAGAGAGATATATATATTAGGGGGGGGGGGGGGGGGGGGGGGGGGAGGGGAAGAGTTGTATGGAGGGGGGGAAAGGGATTTTTTGGGGAAGTGATCGTAGTGGTTACAAGCTCAAATGAAACCCCACTCTCACTGAGGCAACAAAAGTCAGGAACCTGCCATTGCCCAATCTGTAACCTTGTGAATCTTGTGATGAGAGGAAGATAGGGAGAAAAGGAGAAAAGAGAAGAGAGAGAGGAGAGGGAAACAGAGAGAGGGAGGAAGAAAGAAGAGAGAGGGAGAGAAGAGAGAGAGAAGAGAGGAGAGGGATGGGAGAGGAGCGGTCGAGAGAGAGTGGATCGTTGAGAGAGAGAGAGGAGAGAGAAATCGGTAATGGTGTATCCGCCCCAGGGCGCAGACTGTTTGTGTCCGTTCCTAATCTGTGTTGAGCATTCAATCAGTGGCTGAGATTTTAGCGTTTTGTGTTAGTGTTGAGCTCGGCAATAAAGAAAGATAGAGCCCTATACTATTCTTTGGAGGAGTGTTAACCCTGTGTGGGAATGTTTGATAGCGGGTTTTGTTAGCTTTCTTTTCTCCAACAACGTGTTGCATTCTCCCCTCTTGCAGATTTCCCATAGGCCTTCACTTGCGTCCAGCGCTCTTTGTGTGTCTCTGTTGTTCTGTCTGTCGTCGCCACTATCTGTCTGCTCTGTCTTTGGCACCCTCTCTTGCTCTCTGTCTCTCTCTCTCTGTCTCTCTCTCTCTTTCTTCTCTCTCTCTACACACATCCAACACGCGCACACACGCAACATACACACACCAATACACTCACCAACACATACACACACCACCCCACACACCACACACACAACAGCACACACACACACTCAACACACACACACCACACACTCACACACAAACACAAACGACACCACACGCACGACGCGCACGACACACACACACACCACGTACTGGTTCCGCCCGGTACCCCTTGGGCAACTAAACGGAAGTAAGTAACAGTTTAACATTTTTTCTTCTGATTAAATAAGCGGATTTCGCCGCCATGTGTTTTGTTAGCCAGCGCATCTTGTCATAATTGGAAATGGAAGAAGAACGTTTACTAAACTATTTGAAAGTTATTCCTCTGACGGCTCAGAGTTCTTGATGATGGTAGTAAATGTGCGGGATCTGGCTTTGTAATTCAGATGTCAAAGCTGGAAGGAAAAGGGAAAAGACAAAACTTCATATTATTTAGTTTAGGTAATGGTCATTCCATATTTACACGACTGAACTAGTGCTGTCCTCCTCCACGATTGGCATAAATTATTTATTTTCCTTGCCCAAAGTCTCAATATTTAATATCCTGTTTTGTGTTGATTCACAGTCAGATTGCCAGGCAGTAGTAACTTAAAAAAGTCTTGTATTGTTTTTGCAAATACACAAAGAAGAGGAATTATTATTTGAGATTAAGTACATTGTTTGCACTTGGCTTTACTGCAAAGGTACTAATTGTTTTGTAACTACTAATGTTGTATTTTCTTGGGTTCCTTCGCCACTCCTCCTTCGTTCTTTAATGATCAAGCAGGATAGGCAGCAAAAAAAAAAGGGGAGGCAAAAGAATAATTTTTCGGTAGTATTAAGGTTGATTGGTCCTTTATCACATCAAGAAATTAGTCTATAATCGAGAGGGATTTCTGGAGAGTCAATTTACAGTTTCTCATCAAAACCTCGTCAGGTAAAACTCGGTCAAACTTTGTTGTGCGAATTAGCCGACGGTTTCTAGCCTACTTTTTTTTGACTTTTATGGAATTCCCTACGAACCAAGTATTGCCAGAACTGATACGTGCGTTTATGTCCGGGGTTTCGGCCGATCTTTCAGTACAACATGTGGATTTTTGATTGTGAACTAAACGGACCGAGAACGAAACCCTTTTGGGAATGATGGTGTTCTTTTTACCAAGTGTGACACTGGCGCATGTTAATGTGTTTGACTTTTTAGATTCGATGCCAGTTATTTCTCTTGTTAAATGAACGAGTAAACCTTTTGGAAGTCCTTAAGGAACATTGTTATAATCATAATCGTAAGTTGATTCTTTTTGTTATTTTTTCATCCTAATTTTCCTTAGTTACTGTCCTCGCAATTCAACATCTTCATCCTTTATTTTTTGTTCCATGTATAACCACATCGTCCTACTTTACTTTTTGGTCTACTAGTCTCTAAAATTGTAAACAATATGTTATCTTAGACGTCCTGCCAATTCACCTATATGTGTGACGAGACGTATAAAAAAGGAATTCCTTCCTTACACCACACACACCACACCACACACACACACACACACACACACTACACACACACACCCACACACACACACACAGTGCATGGCACACACACAGTAATACCTGTCATAAAAAGGAGCAGGGAAGAAGAGTGGCAGACCCAGACAAGGACTTGGGGGAGAGTGTGACAAGTGAAAGTGCTTGAGCCAGAGAAAATGTATTAGTATTCCCACTGGGGTGGAGGCAAGCAGAGAGGCGAATGCTCGGTGAAGGTGGAGAGTATGTGGACAGTGTGTGGGGTGGGGCGGATGGTTGGGGATGAAGTGGGACGGAAAGACAGTACAAAAACAAAAACAAAAAATAGAAACCAGGAAAAAGAGAGGTTGACGGTGAACTGAATATGAAAGGCACAGACTAGACGAAATCGTTTGTTGTCGGCAGGGTGAAGAAAAGGTGATGGGGCGGGGGGGCGGGGGGAGAGAGAGCAGAGGGGTTGAGGGGAGAGAGAGAGAGGAGAGACGATGGAGAGAGAGTGAGGAGAGAGAGAGGAGAGAGGGGGGGAGAAGTGAGAGAGAGGCGAGGAGAGAGGGAGAGAGGGAGAGAGAGATGTACCCGGAAGGAGTGGGGAGGAAGGCGGAGAGAGGAGGCACTTGAGACGAGAAGAGGAGAGAGAGAGGAGCGAAAGGGAGGACGGGAGGGCGGGGGCGAGGGGAGGAAGGGAGGGGGGAGATGAAGCGGCGAGACCGTGGGGGAATGAGAGAGACGAAAGGACCGGAGAGAGAGAGATCTTACGCATCGGTTGGTTATGTGCCTGGCGCTGATGCTGTGTCGTTCCTAATTAGTGTTGATGCATTCAATCAGTGATGTGCTAAAGATGTTTTGTTATATTTACGCGCACCTGGCCTATAAAAGGATAGAGCCTTTCTTTAGACCAACCTTTTTGAGAGTTTAGTTTATGACCTGTGTGGGGTGGGGTGAATTTCTTCTGAAAATTAGTGATATTGCTGGCTGTTTTCTCGCCAAATGGGTTTGCTTCCTTTTTCCGCCTTTGAATGAGTGCCACCTGGCTGTCATGGTGTGTGTGTGTGTGTGTGGGTGTGCTGGTGTGTGTTGTTGAGTGTAGTGTGTGTGTGTGTGTGTGTGTGTGTGTGGTGTCTGGTCTCTGTCTGTCTGTATGTGTCTGTCTCTCTCATCTCTCTCTCTCTCTCCTCCTCTTCTCTCTCGCTCTCCTCACAACCCATCCACCACACACACACACACACACACACACACCACATCACAAACACAAACACAAACGTGTGTTATTAGTGGGTTGCGAAAGAAGTCTTCGCGCCGTTGATGGCAAAAATGCTTTGTTTCTTTGGTTATCTCTTCTCTCGCTCTCTCTCTCTCTCTCTCTCTCTCTCTCTTCTCTCTCCTTCTCTCTTCTCTCTCCTCTCTCTCTCTTCCTACTCCCCCCACACACATACACATAAAAACACACTCACAAACACAGACAGACAGACAGACAGGGACAGACACACTCACACCACATACATATATATATGCATATAATAATGATATATATATTATATATATATAAATATTATATATATAAAGTAGATAATATGATATATTATTATATATAGATACATGAACAAAACAAGGAAAGAGAACAACAAAGTACCGTTTTTTTCACCCAAATTTTCGCGCACCACGGCCTTCCTCCGGGGAGTAGGGTTATTTGTGACTAACTGGCAAACAACAAAAAAAAAAACAAAAACGTCTCACACATGTTTCCTCTGTTCATTCGACATTTTCACTGGCGTTTTCCACGTGCAACACCCCAACCCCAAACCATAGAAAAAAAAAGCGATTTCACACCCAAACCGCACATTCCATACCACATCCGTTGAGACGTGAACGACATGCCCACATACACACACCACACACGCACACACACGCACACACAACATACCCACAAACACATTTATAAGAGAGAGGGTGTGAGAGGGCGAGAGGAGGTGAGCGCTTGTGAGAGAGAAGAGAGAGACGAAATGCGAGGGGGGGGGGGGGGATGGGAGAGAGAGAGGAGCACGAGAGAGAGAGAAAGATTGAGAGAGGAGGAAGAGATTGGGGGGGGGGAGGGAGATGAAGGATAGAACAACGTGGGCGTGAATAGGTTACATGTCTTCTATGGCCCACTCTCACTGGGGCCACAAAAATCCAGGAATTGCTATCACCAAATGTAAGAAGGAGGAGGAGGAGGAGCGAGGCGAGAGGATTTATGAGGAGAGGAGGACGCGGATAGAGAGAGGAAGAGAAAAAAGGGGTGCGGGGGGTGAAGAGGAAAGAGAGGAAAATGGTCGCAGCAGAAAACAAGCCCTCCCGTATCCCCCACTCCAACTGGAGCCCACGGGGAAGCTCGGGACCTGCTCTCACAGATCCGTAAGAGAGAGAGAGAGGGGGCGGGAAGGAAGTGGGGGGCGGCGGGAAAAAAAAAGGGGGGGGGGGGGGGGGAAGAAAGAGAAGAAAGAAGAAAGAAACGGTGACCGTAAGTAGTAGTAACCAGCTTATCAATAGACCCACTCTCCTTGGGGCCACAGAAAGAAGTCCAGGACTCGCTTCACCGGGTCCTTCACAGAGAAAGAGAAGAAGAGAGGTAGAGAGAGAAAGGGGAGAGAAAGAGAAAGAGAGGGAGTGGGGGGGGTGGGTGGCGGGGGGCGGGGGGGGGGGGGGGCTTGGGGGGGGCTTCATGGGCCCGGGGCTTGGGGGGGGGGGGGTTGGGGTTGTGTGGGCAAAAAAGAGGGAAAAGAAGAAAGTAGAGCAGAGAGAAAGAAACGGAGGAGAGAGGGAAAAAACAGAGAGAGTATTATATTTAGGGGGGGGGGGGGGGGGCGCGGGGGGAGAGCGGGTGGAGAAGATGTTTGTATTGGAGTGGGGGAAAGCGGGAAAGGGATTTCCTTTTATTTTTTTGGGAAGTGATCGGTATTGGTTACAAAGACTCAAAATTGAAACCCCACTATCACGGAGGGCAACCAAAGTCAGGAACCTGCCATTGCCCAATCTGTACCTTGTGAAATCTTTGTGATGCGAGGAAGAGAAGATAGGGAGGCAAACAGAGAAGAAAGAGAAGAAGAAGAAGGAGAAGAAACAGAGAACATGGATAAGAGAGAGAGAGAGCGGAAGGAAGGAGAGAAAGCGAGAGAGGGGAAAAAAAAACGGAAAAAAGAGAGAGGGAGAGAAGGAGAGAGGAGAGGAGACGAGAGAGAATTCGTGACTTGGGGGAGGACAGGGGAGCGAAGGTAGCAGAAGAGGAGCGTAAGAGAGTGAGAGAGTGAGAGGCCGACGAGGGGAGATGAGAGGAGAGGAGGGAGAGAGGGGAGGAGAGAGAGGAGAGGAGAGAGAGCGGAGGAGAGAGAGAGAAGAGAGGAGGAGAGAGGAGAGAGACGAGAAGGAGAGGGAGAAAGAGGAGGAGAGAGAGAGGGGTACGGAGGAGGGGAGTGAAGAGATGAAGAGAGAGAATGAGCAGGAGAGCGAGAGGAAAGAGGCAGAAGAGAATTTGGAGGACTAAAGACAAGAGCGAGAGGAGAAAGGGGAGAGAGAGAGAGAATGAGCGAGAAGAGAGGAGAAGCGGAGCAGAGCGGGAGAGAGAATAATTTTTAAAACAGTTACAAGTGTTTAAATCCCCCACTTTTTCTTAAAATAAGGCCCACACGAGAGCCTAACAGTTACAAAAGTCCATGTCATAATCCCTCACTTAAAAATAAGGGGCCAACGAGAGTTGAGTGTTCCAAAACCCTGTTCAGCCAGGGGGGGGAGGTCGTTATAACTAGATTCTTTAAAACGCCACTCAGAAAATACTAACGTCGTGGCTCAAACCAAAAGTAGTGTAGGAGAGCGACCAATCCAGTTCAAATAAGATTTTAAAAAGGAGGGAAAAAAAAAAAAAAGGAAAAAATATAAAACAACAAATATGTTTCGAGCGAAGGAAAGGGTCTGACGGCGAGGAGCATTCGGCCTATTCTCGAAAAACCGACTCGAAACCGAACAACAAACTTTGTTGGTTTTATTTTTTCCATTTTAAAATCTATTTTTTTTTTGTTTTTAAATTTATTTTTTTTTTTTAAATGGGTTTCTATAGATATCTCTATTATATATATTATATATACTGATATATATATATATATATATATTTAAATTTATATATATATTATATAGATATATATATATATGGATCGATTTAACATGTACATGGCGCTCACACCGATAACTATAATTATAAAAAAGAAAAGAAGACTAAAGTAGGGACTGGCAGACCAAAGTCCTGGAGAGATTATGACAAGTGCAGAGAGTTCTTAACAGAGCGATGAAAAATGTATCGCGTAATTATTCCGCCTGGGGAGGACGGAGAGAGAGCCAATAGGGTTAGTAACGCGATTAGATGGAAATATGACGGGGAGCAGGGAAAGGAATCATTCTTCTCTGTCTGTCTGTCTGTCTCTCTGACGGTCTTCTATGGACACAGATACTTATAGGCAGGAAAACAGACATGGGACAAGCTGGGAGGAAAGAGAGAAGCAAGAAAGTGGCGAGCGGGTGCGAAAAAAAAAAAAGAAAAAAAAAAAAAAAAAAAAAAAAAAACAAAAAAAAAAAAAAATAAAAAGAAAAGCGGTTGGTTTCCCCCTTGTGAAGATACGGAGGGCAAGCCTCCTGCAACGGTTGGGTTTGCCAGGATAAATCAGGACGGACAGACAGACAGACAGGACAGGGTAGGTAGGAAGAGGCCCAGACTGACAGACTGTAGCAGACAGACAGACAGGCAGGCTGGCAGACCGGCACATACCAGACAGACGACAGACAGACAGAAGACAGACAGTCAGGCACACAGACAGGGGAAAAAAAAGAAAAAAAAGAAAAAAAAAAAAAAAAAACAAAAAAAGAAAAAAAAAAAAAAAAAAAAAAAGGGAAATAAACAAAGAGAAGAAGAAAAAAAAAAAAAAATGAAAGAAGAAAGAAAAAAAAAAAAAAAAAAAAAAAAAAAAAAAAAAAAAAAAAAAAAAAAAAAAAAAAAAAAAAAAAAAAAAAAGAAAAAAAAAAAAAAAAAAAAAAAAGAAAAAAAAAAAAGGGAAAAAAAAAAAAAAAAAAAAAAAAAATAACGGGAAAAATAAAAAAAAAAAAAAAAAAAAAAAAAAAGAAAAAGAGAAAGAACTAAGAAAGAAAAAAAAAAAAAAAAAAAAAAAAAAAAAAAAAAAAAAAAAAAAAAAAAAAAAAAAAAAAAAACGTAAAAAATAAAAAAAAAAAAAATAAAAAAAAAAAAAGGCCTGTGTTAATTTTATTTTTTTTTTTTTAAACCCGATTTAATCGCGCCCGCAGCAACGATACAACATGAAGGAAGTAGGACAGAAAGAAAAAGAAAAGAACAGCCGAAGGGCTGGAGAGAAGTGAAGGAGCCCGCGAACTGGAGAGAAAGTTACGAAGTGACAAGCGAAGTTGCCAACAAGACTCAGAAAATATCCTCTGTTTCCCCACAGACGGTAGGGGGAAAGGGTGCAGTGGCGTGCATGGTAACCTCTGGAGGCGGATGGTGGAGGGGTTCTGGTTTAGATTGTGGGGTAGAGGTAGTGAATTATTTTTTTAGGGTAGTGAATGGCGGGATAGTGAGAGTGATGACTGAAGGAGAAACATCGGGACGAGGGAGTTAGGCGTTGTGTTGGTTTGTCTTGAGTGTGGTGAGTTACCTAGGAGAAGCCTCACTGGAAACGAGAACTCAGGCGACGAGTGAGGAAAAATGGGGCGAGAGGGGGGGGGAGAGGCCGAGAGAGAAGAAATACAAGAGAGGAGGAGAGGAAGAGAGAGGAAAGAGAGCGGAGAGAGGAAGGGGAGAGGGAGAGACGAGAGAGGGGGAGGAGAGGACGACGGGGGAGAGGAGAAGAGAGAGAGAGGGTAGAGCCCGTGGATATATTAACAGATACATATTCTTTATTAATCCTACAGACGCATACACGCATATGCACTCACACACACACAACACACACCACAACACACACCACACACACACACACACACACACACACAACACACACACACACACAAGTATTGAATATGTAACATTCTGTGGAATTCACAACCAATGGCGCAATTCTTCCAGCCATCCATTCCAGGGAGAGAGGAGAGAGAGAGAGAGAGGAGAGAGGAGAGATGAGAGAGAGAGCCTTCTCAATAATAAAACGAGCAGGGAGCAGGGGAGAGATATGTGAAGGCGAATCGCTTGAGACAGAGTGGCATGTTGCGTGTTCACAACGATTAGAAGAGGTGGGAGAGACAGGGACCTGGGAGGAGGGGGGGGCAGGGCCAGGAGAGCGCGCGGGGCAGGAGACAACATGGGGCGGGGGGTGTGGGGGGGGGGGGGGGTGGGGGGAGGGGGGGTGGCGGTGGGGAGAGGGGGGGTGGGAGAGGGGGGCCGAAGGAGGGGAGGAGAGGGAAAGAGGTTTGTTTGTGCTGAGTGCCGTTAGAGAGAGACGGAGAGAAACACAGGGCGGGTTTGTATGGGAAGAATATGGAGGGAGAGGAGGAGAGAGAGAGGAGAGCGAGAGAGAGAGAGGCAGGAGGGGAGAGAGAGAGGAGATTGGACAGACAGAGAGACAAGAGAGAGCATGTGTGCAATTGCTTTTTGAAATGTACGCCCGAATACCCCAAATACATTGTTTCTACGGTGTGTTGAGCTAGGAAGGTATTGAGTATCTTTGTATGTAGATGGTGCAATAAACTCAATGCGCTACTGGTTCAAAATTGCAAAAGCTGGTCACTTCGCTGGGCTACCAAAACCAGCGTATGAAATGGAAAGAAAAATCAAAATCTTTTAATGTACTAGAAATCGGAAGAGGTACAAACAAACTGGGGTATTTCCATAAAACATTGTTTGGATGTTTATGGCTTATCTTTTGTTTGGTTTAGAAATGGTTTGGAGGTGAGGGTGAATTGTTTTCACGTGAACTTCAAAACAACGCTTTTGAATTGACTCGTTCATGGACAAAATTGGGAATAGTAAAAATACTTGATAGTGACAGATATTCAACATATTCGTTCCTTCAAATCCTTATGGCAGCTGGTGCAACATCTAAACACTAACTGAATTACCAATGTCGAAATTTCGCAGTGTTAGTTAGATTTCCGACTTGGTTATTAGTGATTTGAGTCCATCAGCTGCTCTACACTAAATTCCCAAACCTGTCCATTCTGTCATCACAGCGAGGACGAAATACATTAATTTTTTTGTTTGTCCATCCTAATAAAAATTTATGAGGAATAAATACATTTTGCCCGATACTAGAAATATTTTCATAAAGTGTCATTGCCTTCTTTTACTGCAAAAATGAAAAGACAATTGGACTCACTCTGTAGCTAGGTTCATTTTTTAAAGCACTGAAACGAAAGAGAAGGAAAACTGTTATCAGGTTGGGCTTAACACACAATGCCAGGAGTAATTTCAGAAAGAACTTTTTGTTTGCTGGCAAATATTTTCTTCCATAATTTTCTGTTATATGCCGCCGACCGACAGTGCGTTGTGTTGTTTTTATTTTGTATCCCGACCCTCGTTGCAGATACGTCGGTTGGCCTTTGCAATTAAACTATTTGAGTTGAGTGTTGAGTGAGAAAGAAAAAGACGAGAGAGAGAGGAGGAGAGAGAGAGTAGGAGAGAAGAGTGAGGGATGAGAGAGGAGAGAGGGAGAGAGGAGAGGAGCAGAGAGAGAGATGCATTGAGAGAAAGAGAGATGAAGCAGAGGGTGCGAGAGAGAGGTTTGAGAGAGAGGGTGGAGTGGAGGGAGTGTGGAGAGGAGCCGAGTCGGAGAGAGAGAGGGGGGGACGAGGGAGGCGACGGGATGGCGTGAGGCCCGAGTGTGGGGAGGGGGGGAGAGGGGGACGAGTGAGAGAGGCGGCGGAAGGGGAGATGGACGAATGGAGGGCGCGGGTGGAGAGGTGAGAGAGCGAGGAGGGAGAGGAAGAGAGAGGAGGAGGGGAGCGAGTGGTGTGAGAGAGGAGAGAAGAGAGCGAGGAGAGGAGAGAGGAGGGGAGAAGAGAGATATATACAGATGACGACTCGTTTCGATTATTTGTGGTTTGTTTGAGTGTGTGTTGTGTGTTGTGTGTGTGTTGTGTGTGTGTGTGTGTGAGTGTGTCCTGTGTGGTTGTGTGTTGTGTGTGTGTGTGTTGTTCGTCGGTGCTTGCCGTTGCATGCGTGCTGCGCACGCAGGCGCGCGTGCCATACACACACACACTCACACACACCACACACACACACTGACACACACACACACACCCACCCACACACCACACCCAGGCAGCACGCACCGCACGCGCGCGCGCGCACACACACATCCACACACACGCACGACGCACCACCCGCAAGACGCACGCACGCACAGACACACACACAACACACACATAACATATATATATGCATGTGTTGTGTGTGTGTGTGTGTTTGTTGTGTGTGTGTGTGTGTGTGTGTGGGTGTTACAGAATTAGTATGTCTATCAGCGTAGTTTACATATCTGTCTGTTGTGACCTTGTCTGCGCGCACTTAGTAGTGTCCATCTCACTCTGAGTCTGTCTCTCTGTCTCTCTGTTTGTCTCTGTAAGTCTGTCTATCTGTCTTGTCTCGTCATTGTCTCTCTCTCGCTCTCTCACTCTCCCCCCAAATTATTTTTTGCGTGTCATCTAAACATTTTTTGAATGTG
>JAFLJL010017492.1:0-5000 GCA_018398815.1 Conus ventricosus | reverse complement strand
AATCAGTTATCAGTTAGCAACAGTAAAGTCCTAGCGTCAATAGTCATAACGCTCATTATCATGGTGTGTGGTGTGTGTGTGTGTGTGTGTGTGTTGTGTGTGTGTGTGGTGTGTGTGTGTGTGTGTGTGTTGTGTGTGTGTGTGTGTGGAGAGAGATAGAGAGAGAGAGAGGGAGAGAGAGAGATATGCCATCATAATCTTTCTCCCCTCCCTCATCTTTTCTTCTTGAACTGTTCATACACTACCCAAAACCAAAATTTAAATAAACTTAGTGACAATACATCAATACGCAGCCGTAAATACGGAGAAGAGAGAGAGAGAGAGAGAGAGAGAGAGAGAGAGAGAGAGAGAGGAGAGAGAGAGAATGATATTTCCTTTTCTTTCATCCAAAATAATATATACTAAACATTACTATAAAATTTGAAAAACAAGCAACAATACATCAATATAATCAACAGTTACCAGGGCAGGCACGCATTTATCATCGTATAGATACAATGCTTCAATAAATCAAAATATTAGGACATCAATCAGTTAGTGACAATGCATCAATAAAATCAGTGATCACAACATTCATTCATCATGATATAATTACAGTCATTAACAAAACCAATGTAACCATATCTTTCAATATATCATTATCTGTTTAATTTAAGAAAGGAAGCGGCGTATCAGTCTAATATGCAGCAAAAACAAAGGGTGTGCTCTGGTATATGTATTTATCCCTACTAGTAATGACCTACTGTGAAATGTGTAATTAGTTGTTCCCTGAAGGGTTCTGCATTTTGGGTGCATCGGAAATATAGTGGAAGTGAATTCCAAACCACACTACCAGAGTAAGATAAGCTTGATTTAAATAGATCTATTCTTGGTGTGGAACCTGGAATTTGGTTTGAATCCCTCGGGTTTTTGTTAAATCTAGACTGAAGAGTTTGTGGTGCTGAAGCCGACGAAAATTTTTTTGCATTAACAAACATTTGTTGACAGGAAACATTTCTTTTAGGCGGAAGGCCCCTGCTTTAGTATAATCCCCTTTAGTAAGACTGGACGATTTTAATAGAACTGCTTTAAGTGCTCTTTGTAGACACTCTAAGAGGTTTCATGGCATTAGCACTAGCAGAATCAAATAGTGTTGAAAAATAATTGATTGAAGAGAGAATATGTGCATGTAGGAATAATTTCCTGGCATGAAGGTTTAAGAAATGCTTAATCCTGCACAGCTGATATGTTTGTCTGGATATGATTTACATAAACTGCGAAGGTGATAAGACCAAGAGAGATTATTATCAACATATACGCCTAGAACTCGATGGCTATCCACCATTTCAATTTCCTGATTATTGATAAAAACAGATGGAGGCTGTGTGGTTATGTTTTGTCTTCTTTGCCTAGTTGTTATCAGCATTAGTTTTGTTTTGTTAGGATTCAGTGACATGTGATTTACATTGCACCAATTACTTAAGATATCAGCATTCTTCTGTAATGAGGTGAAAACAGCTTCTAAGTTGGAGCTACTTGTATGGACCAGTCGTATCATCACAAAGAGTTCACATGAATCCTCAGTATAAAGAGGGAGATCATTTATATAAACTGAAAACAGCAACGGGCCTAACACAGAACCCTGGGGTACCCCATGTTGGATGGGTAGCTTCTCTGATAAATTGTTGTTAACACAAACGGTTTGTTGACGGTCTTCTAGAATGATGAGATTAGAGGAAGGTTTTTCCTGTTATACCATATGATAAAAGCTTCCTGCATAGCAATTTGTGGTCAATTACATCAAAAGCCTTGAAAAATCAACAAACAGTGCGCCACAATATTTATTTTCATTAATTTTGGCTAGCCATTGATCTACTAGATTTGTAAGTGCTGTATGACAAGAATGATTTTTCCTGAACCCCGATGACTTTTATTGAGCAGTTGGAAGAGTCAAAATGGTGGCAAAGATGTTTATTTATGTGTTTTTCCAAGGGCTTGGAAAGAACTGGCAAAATAGATATAGGTCTATAGTTCGATGGGTCAGATTGTCTCCAGATTTGAAAATGGGTATTACTTTTGCAACTTTGAACTGAGCAGGAAAGTGACATTTATCAATGCATAAATTGTATATGTAGGTAAGAGTTTCACCATATAACGTGCGATAGTTTCAGAATCTTTCCATCAATTCCGTCAAGTCCACGCTTCCTGTCTGCTTTAACTGGCATAAAGCTTTGTGAACATCACTGACAGTCATAGTGGAACTGGTGGAGCTGAACGAATGTTCTTAGCATTACAAAAGCTTTTCAATTTTTGTAGTTCATTTGAGTCAGTATTCTTTTTTTGACAATGTGTTCTGCAACTGTGTAAAGTGTTTGTTGAGTTCATTTGGTGTTATATTGATTATGGGACTTATCTTTGACTGTGAAGTTTTATCGTAAGTTCATTTATTGCTTGCCATATGGACTTCGAATTTTGTTTGTTGGCTACAAGTTCACGAAAAAATTTCATTTTTGCTGTCCGTTTGAGTGAATTGACTTTATTGCGTGCCTTTTAAATTCATCCGATTTCCCTTCTGTTCAAACAGATCGTCGCGTAGGAAACAAGCAGCTTGTATTTCATCAGTCCATCCACTTTGGTTGTGCACTATGTTAACTCTACGCGTTTTGAGTGGCGCATGCTTGTCATAAACAGAATTAAACGTATGTAGCCAAAACTCTAACGCTTTCGTTGGATCAGTGTAATTATAAACATTTAATAAGGGGGGAATTCATGAGGTCAGTGAGAAAGTGATCTTCATGGAATTGTCCAAAAGATCTATAAGTGATATGTTTGTGGCCTGTTTTAGAATTTTGATTCCCCTTCTTTTTCCCCGTAATACATACTGGAAAGTGGTCGCTGCAACCATTCAAAGGCACACATTTCTCAATGACGTTATGTGGTTCAGAAAGACAGATGTGGTCAATTAATGTTTTGCTTGTGGGCGTTACTCCGGTGGGCATGTCTATAATTTGGGATAAGTTGTACGAATAGTCTTGTCTGACCATGATGTTTGGCATTTCAATAAATCAATGTTGAAATCACCTAAAATAATTATTTCTGTAGCATCAAGTGATGCTGCATCCATCATGGCCGTAAACTTGTCCATCCAATCAGCATGTTCTGCTGGGTTTCGATACACAAATCCGATTTTGATGGGTTTCGTTCTCTTCAACCTGATTATTAGCCACACTGCTTCAATTCCAAAACTTTCAAGTTCATATAAACGTTTTCGCATTTAATGTTTCATGAATGTAAATTTAATATGCCCGTAGTTTTGGATTCGGTGGGATCTCTGCGTACAATATTGTAGCCGGAGCTTAAGACAGTGGCATCAGGGACAATATCTGAAAGTCTTGATTCAGTGAAGCCAAATATATGAAAGGGTTTGTCTTGATTTGACAGTATAGTGGGTATCTCCTGTAATTTGTTTTGTATATGGCTTATATTTAGATGTCCAATACGTAATCCGTCTTCCTGTGGCCACGCTGAAGATGATTGTACCATTTGTGTAATTAAACAAAAATAGCGATGATACACTTAAAAACAAACACAAATATGTCCATATAATACACACAAAATACAACAATCTTCAATGCCAAAAAGATAATGACTATAAGAAACAAACAAAACTAAATTTGCAACCAATTGCAAAGCAACATTAAAAACAACAGCAACAACAAAACAATGTTCAATGCAAAATAATACTGAATATGAAACACAGGCAGAAGTTAAATTCACAGAGTTAGTAACTCACCTGTGACAAGTTTCACCGAATGTTTATCTACACAACAAGAGGTTTCTTAGCGTGCTCACGCACCACTTAGATACATAGAAACTATGATATAAAAACGGAGAGAGAGAGAGAGAGAGAGAGAGAGAGAGAGGGAGAGCGAATTTCTCAGTCAGATATAATTTGATTAAAGAAAATTGTTATAATCTCCACACTTGCTATCTGATGTAAAATGTCCACAATGCAGTTTTTTGTGCTTTTGAGGTTTAAAAAAAAATTTAATTTATTTTTATTTATGCTGCGTCGGCACCAGGTCCACGAGGATTGGAGTCACTTAAGTCCTTGTCTTTCTTCAACACACAGAAGGCTGTGTCTTTTCTCACTGTTAGTATTGTGTGCAACGTGGTCACAGTCCTTTCCTCCCACCCTTTTCTCCCTTGAACACATTGTTAATATTTTTTTTTATAGAATTATACACATGGGCATATAGCATACCTGCATAAACACATGCTGATGTTACACAACACTTGTAAAAAAATTTGACACTCCAATACTGTTTTGCACAGGTTGCGAGGAGGAAAAGGGGGATAGTACATGGAATGAAATTGAGGAAACATTTTCCTAGGTGGCATATAACAGAGAGAGAGAGAGAGAGAGAGAGAGAGAGGGAGAGAGAGAGAGAGAGAGAGAGGAGAGAGAGAGAGAGAGACAGACAGACAGACAGACAGACAGAGACAGAGAGAGACAGAGAGAAACAGAGAGACAAACCCGACGGACAGACAGAAAGATAAGACAGACAGAGAGTATGCCCTCATTTTCATGTGTGATGTGCTGTGTGTATGTTGTATGAGAGTGTGTCTTGAGTATATACATTTATATATATATATATAAAATACAAAAATATATAATATATATATATATATATATATATATATAATAAATATATATATATATATATATATACGTACGCGATTTAGAGAGCGGGGTGGGGCGGTGAGAGAGACAGACAGACGCACAGACACACAGAGACAGAGACAAATAAACAGAAGGAATGGGGAGGGAGGGAGAGAGAGGGGAAGAGAGAGAGAGGAGAGAGAGAGAGAGAGAGAGAGAGAGAGAGAGAGAAGAGAGAGAGTAAAAGTAAGAGAAAGAGAAAACAGAATAACAGACAGAGAGAGAGACAGAGAGAGACAAGAGAGAGAGACAAAACAAAAGAGAGAGAGAGAGAGAGAGAGAAGAGAGAGAGAGAGAG
>JAFLJL010017491.1:15000-17714 GCA_018398815.1 Conus ventricosus | reverse complement strand
ACTGTTCTTTCTAGTGGCCGACGCCTATGGTAACGATTTTGGTCAGAGACTAGAGAAGGGAGAAGATCAGCTAAATAGTTTGGACAGACGCCATTAACCATTTTATGAAATTGTATCAGCTTATGTCTTTTCCGTCTTTCTTGTAATGAACAAAAGCCAGACTCTTCGTATAATTTCTGGTGACTTGTTCCCTTAACCCCACCAATGATGGTACGAATTGCTTCTAGGTGTAGCTTTTCTAAGATAATTGACTGAGTATCTGTGCAGTTATCCCACAAAATGTCTGCGTAGTCAAAATGGGGTTAAAATAAAGGATTTGTACATCGTCTCCAAAGTATCTCTGGTTAGTCTGTATTTGTATTTTTTAAGACACGCAATTAACATATTCACTTTGTTGGCTATGAATTGGATGTGTTCGTGCCATTTGCAGTTATCCTGAAAAGTTACTCCTAAATGTTTATGAGATTTTGACGGTTCTAAGGTCTTCCTTCCAAATGTGAGTGGTAAAGTGGGGCACTGGTCACGGGTAATATTGACAAGTTCGGTTTTATTCTCGTTGAAGTTAATTTTCCAAAGTTTGGCCCAACTGGCAACTTTCTGAAGGTCAGAATTTAAGATTTCTTCTCTGATTTGTGGATCATTTAAGCAAGCGATAAACTAGTATCATCGGCAAACAATTTAATTGTTGCCTGAATTCCATTTACAATGTCGTTAATGTATAACAAAAACAGTAAAGGATCAAGGACAGATCCTTGGGGAACACCTGCTGGAATTCTTTTCAACTCGGACTTTTCGCCTTTAATAACTACTGATTGTTGTCTATTATGTAGGTAATCGCGAAAAAAGTCCAGTAATTTCCCTCTGATCCCCACTGCTGCTAGCTTTAGTAAAAGTCCTCTATGCCAGACACGATCAAAGGCTTTTGAGATATCAAAGTAGATTGTTTGTGTTGTTATCCCACGATCAAAAGAGGAACAAAGATAATTATGTGTGTCCAAAAGCTGGCTGACTGTGGAATCGCCTGGTGTAAAACCTGATTGCAAAGGAGTGATGACTTCGTTTGTTTTTAAGAATGCGTACACATGTTTGTGGACACACCTCTCAAGAGTTTTACCAACACAGCTAAGGAGCGAGATCGGCGGTAATTATTACACAATTCTCTTGGTCCTTTTTTGTGAATAGGTGAAACATGTGCTCTCTTCCACGAGGGCGGAAATGTACCTTCGTTCAAGCATTTATTGAACAACTGGGTAAGAGGGCTAGCTATAACATTTACTGCACAAATAAGTAGTTTGTTGTGGATGAGGTCTGGACCAGATGATTTTGTCTTGTCGAGATTTCTAATAACTGATATGATATCGTCTTCAGTAAGTACAATTTCATTAATTTCATAATTGGCAAACGACATCTGTGGTAGTTCGTCATCGTCGTTGTCGAGAGTGGATTGGTCTATGAAAAAGTTATTTAGTATATCGGCTTTGTCTTTATTAGAATAATACGTTGTGCCGTTTGACAGTAAAGGAGGAATGTCATCAGTGTTAATGCCCTTTTTATTGAAAAAAGAACGAACTAGTTTCCACCAGTCCTTTTGGCCAAAGTTTAGTGGATCTGATGCCTTGTCATCAATCTCTTTATAAAACTCAGCCTGTCGTTCTCTTTCTTTTGCTGTGACGTAATTCCGAAATTGCCTAAAACTATGCCAGTCTTCCGGCAAATCCGTTTGTTTAGCCTTTGCATGAATATTTTTGCGCTTTGCTATTAAGAGTCGTATTTCATCAGTCATCCAAGGTACATCATTTTGGTAGACTGTAATAACTTTAGTTGGCATACACTGTTTAGCTATACTCATGAAAGTATCAGTGAAATATATCAACGGTTTCGTCAACAGTTCTCATATTTAAAATGAACTGCCAGTCTACAAGTTGTAGCAATCGACAAAATTCGTCTCTGTTAAGTTTATTGTAGTTAAATATACTTCTTTTGAATTTGTTATTGTTTTTAATTGTGTTTTTAAGGTGCAAGCATGGAATACTGTGATCGCTAAGGACTGCGGGTAAGACTTGGGTTAATTCAACTAAATCGGGGGTTTGTGTTATGACGAGGTCTAGACAAGTTGATGAAGTGTCGGTGATTCGGGTTGGTTCAGTAACTAATTGGTGAAGACTGTGTAACTGAATGATTTCTGTTAGGTGTCGAGAGGGGTTGTTCAGGTAGTCTGTGTTAAAGTCACCTAGTACAAAGAACGGTAGAGCTGTATTGTTTACTTTTCTAAAACTGTCTCTCACAAGATCCCAATAGCGTATCAGCGCATTGGGTGGACGATAAAAGGAACCTATTAGAATACTCTTCTGGTTTAATTTGGTTTCAACCCAAACGGCTTCTAATTCATGGACTTGAAGATCCGGGCGAGGTTTACAAAATAACGAGTTTCGAACGTAAACGGCTACTCCCCCGTGGGGATCATTAGCTCGGTCACACCGGACGGGGCGATGAAAATTGGGTAGACATATTGAATCATTTAATACAGACTCAGAAAGCCATGTTTCAGATAAAGTAATTATGTCGAATTCTCTAGATTCGGCTTCCAAAAGAGTAAGTTTATTTCTTAAACTTTGAACATTACAATGAATTACACAAAGATTTGTTCTGTTTGTTGGCCCAGGATTTAGACCAATGTCATTAGATAAGATCAGAAATAACTCCGTCAATGTGGA
>JAFLJL010017491.1:0-7500 GCA_018398815.1 Conus ventricosus | reverse complement strand
CTTCTATCACAGTGCAGTCCTCTATCCACCCTTCTACCACAGTGCCATCCTCTTATCCATCCCTTCTATTTATACAGTGCAGTCCTCTTCCACCTTCTATCACAGTGCATTCCTCTATCCACCCTTCTATCACAATGCAGTCCTCTATCCACCCTTCTTCACAGTGCAGTCCTCTATCCACCATCTATCACAGTGCAGTCCTCTATCCACGTTCTATCCAAGTGCAGTCCTCTTCCACCCTTCGTCACAGTGCAGTCTTATCCACCCTTCTATCACAGTGCAGTCCCTTCCCCTTATCACAGTGCAGTTCTCTATACACCCTTCTATCACAGTGCAGTCCTCTATCCACCCTTCTACCACAGTGCTGTCCTCTATCCACCCTTCTGTCACAGTGCAGTGCTCTATCCACCCTTCTAGCACAGTGCAGTCCTCTATCCACCCTCTTTGTCACAGTGCAGTCCTCTATCCACCCTCTTTGTCACAGTGCAGTCCTCTATCCACCCTTCTGTCACAGTGCAGTCCTCTATCCACCCTTCTGTCACAGGCCAGTCCTCTATCCTCCCTTCTACCACAGTGCAGTCCTCTATCCACCTTCTATCACAGTGCAGTCCTCTGTCCTCCTTCTGTCACAGTGCAGTCCTCTATCCACCCTTCGTCCAGCCAGTCCTCTATCCTACCCTTCTACCACAGTGCAGTCCTCTATCCACCTTCTACTCACAGTGCAGTCCTCTGTCCTCCCTTCTGTCACAGTGCAGTCCTCTATCCACCCTTCTATCACAGTGCAGTCCTCTATCACCCTTCTTCACAGTGCAGTCCTCTATCCACCTTCTATCACAGTGCAGTCCTCTGTCCACCCTTCTATCACAGTGCAGTCCTCTATCCACCCTTCTACTCACAGTGCAGTCCTCTATCCACCCTTCTATCTACAGTGCAGTCCTCTGATCCATCCTTCTATCACAGTGCAGTCCTCTATCACCCCTTCTGTCATCAGTGCAGTCCTCTATCCATCCTTCTACCACAGTGCAGTCCTCTATCCACCCTTCTATACAGTGCAGTCCTCTATCCACCCTTCTATCACAGTGCAGTCCTCTATCCACCCTTCTATCACAGTGCAGTCCTCTATCCACCCTTCTGTCACAGTGCAGTCCTTCTATCCACCATTCTATACAGGCAGTCCTCTATCCACCCTTCTATCACAGTGCAGTCCTCTATCCACCCTTCTATCACAGTGCAGTCCTCTATCCACCCTTCTGTCACAGTGCATCCTCTATCCACCCTTCTATCACAGTGCAGTCCTCTATCCACCCTTCTCACAGTGCAGTCTTCTATCCACCATTCTATACAGGGCAGTCCTCTATCCACCTTCTATCACAGTGCAGTCCTCTATCCACCCTTCTATCACAGTGCAGTCCTCTATCCACCCTTCTTTGTCACAGTGCAGTCCTCTATCCACCCTTCTATCACAGTGCAGTCCTCTATCCACCCTTCTATCACAGTGCAGTCCTCTATCCACCTTCTTACAGTGCAGTCCTCTTCATCCTTTAGTCACAGTGCAGTCCTCTATCCACCCTTCTATCACAGTGCAGTCCTCTATCCACCCTTCTGTCACAGTGCAGTCCTCTATCCACCATTCTATTACAGGGCAGTCCTTATCCACCCTTCTATCACAGTGCAGTTCCTCTATCCACCCTTACTGTCACAGTGCAGTCCTCTATCCACCCTCTTCTGTCACAGTGCAGTCCTCTATCCACCCTTCTATCACAGTGCAGTCCTCTATCCACCCTTCTATCACAGTGCAGTCCTCTATCCACCATTCATTACAGGGCAGTCCTCTATCCACCCTTCTACACAGTGCAGTTCTCTATCCACCCTTCTAGTCACAGTGCAGTCCTCTATCCACCTCTTTGTCACAGTGCAGTCCTCTATCCACCCTTCTGTCACAGTGCAGTCCTCTATCCACCCTTCTGTCACAGTGCAGTCCTCTATCCACCCTTCTGTCACAGTGCAGTCCTCTATCCACCCTTCTACACAGTGCAGTCCGTCTATCCACCCTTCTGTCACAGTGCAGTCCTCTGTCCACCCTTCTATCACAGTGCAGTCCTCTATCCACCCTTCTATCACAGTGCAGTTCTCTATCCACCCTTACTGTCACAGTGCAGTCCTCTATCCACCCTTCTGTCACAGTGCAGTCCTCTATCCACCTTCCTTCACAGTGCAGTCCTCTATCCACCCTTCTGTCACAGTGCAGTCCTTTGTCCACCCTTCTGTCACAGTGCAGTCCTCTATCCACCCTTCTATCACAGTGCAGTCCTCTATCCACCTCTTTGTCACAGTGCAGTCCTCTATCCACCCTTCTGTCACAGTGCAGTCCTCTATGCACCCTTCTATCAAGTCCAGTCCTCTATCCACCCTTCTATCACAGTGCAGTCCTCTGTCCACCCTTCTATCACAGTGCAGTCCTCTATCCACCTTCTATCACAGTGCAGTCCTCTATCCACCCTTCTGTCACAGTGCAGTCCTCTATCCACCCTTCTTCACAGTGCAGTCCTCTATCCACCCTCTTGTCAAGTGCAGTCTCTATCCACCCTTCTATCACAGTGCAGTCCTCTATCCACCCTTCTATCACAGTGCAGTCCTCTGTCCACCCTTCTGTCACAGTGCGTCCCTCTATCCACCCTTCTATCACAGTGCAGTCCTCTTCCACCCTTTCTGTCACAGTGCAGTCCTCTATCCACCCTTCTTCACAGTGCAGTCCTCTATCCACTATCTCTACCACAGTGCAGTCCTCTATCCACCCTTCTGTCACAGTGCAGTCCTCTATTACCACCATTCTACATAGTGCAGTCCTCTATCCACCCTTCTGTCACAGTGCAGTCCTCTATCCACCTCTTTCACAGTGCAGTCCTCTATCCACCCTTCTACACAGTGCAGTCCTCTATCCACCCTTCTGTCACAGTGCAGTCCTCTATCCACCCTTCTATCACAGTGCAGTCCTCTATCCACCCTCTTGTCACAGGCAGTCTCTATACACCCTTCTATCATAGGCAGTCCTCTATCCACCCTTCTATCACAGTGCAGTCCTCTATCCACCCTTCTTCACAGTGCAGTCCTCTATCCACCCTTCTATCACAGTGCAGTCCTCTATCCACCCTTCTGTCACAGTGCAGTCCTCTATCCACCCTTCTATCACAGTGCAGTCCTCTTCCCCATTCTGTCACAGTGCAGTCCTCTATCCACCCTTCGTATACAGTCAGTCCTCTATCCACCCTGCTATCACAGTGCAGTCCTTATCCACCCTTCTATCACAGTGCAGTCCTCTATCCACCATTCTACACAGTGCAGTCCTCTATCCACCCTTCTATCACAGTGCAGTCCTCTATCCACCCTTCTATCACAGTGCAGTCCTCTATCCACCATTCATACCACAGTGCAGTCCTCTATCCACCCTTCTATCACAGTGCAGTCCTCTATCCACCCTTCTGTCACAGTGCAGTCCTCTATCCACCCTTCTATCAAGGCAGTCCTCTATCCACCCTTCTGTCACAGTGCAGTCCTCTATCCACCCTTCTATCACAGTGCAGTCCTCATCCACCCTTCTGTCACAGTGCAGTCCTCTAATCCCTCTACCCCCAGCTTCTTCCAGTGCATCCTACCACCCTCGTACAGTACATCCTCTATCCACCCTGCTATCACAGTGCAGTCCTTTATCCACCCTTCTATCACAGTGCAGTCCTCTATCCACCCTTCTACTACAGTGCAGTCCTCTATCCACCCTTCTATTACAGTGCAGTCCTCTACCCACCCTTCTATTACAGTGCAGTCTTCTATTCACCCTTCAATCACAGTGCAGTCCTCTATCCACCCTTCTATCACAGTGCAGTCCTCTATCCACCCTTCTGTCACATTTGCCATGTGTGGATTTTTACAAAACGCTTGAAAACTACCACACTGTGGACAGTAGATCCATTTTATTGACAAATGATCTTCCTGACAGTGTCTGTGAAGGTGTGAGCTTTGGACATTTTAACTCCCACCCCCCTGCCCTCCTTCCACCCCCTTCCCCTCACTCACACACAACACCACTACAACCACCTGACCCTGACTCGGTGGCATTCGAGTTGCCAACTGCCTGCACCTTGTATTGCTCATGCTGAACCGCTCAGTTAGACTTGCACGTCCATCTGCTACATAGAGATGTTCTTCTATTGTCATTCCACCTCTATTTCCATCTCTCTCTCTCTCTCTCTCTCTCTCTCTCTCTCTCCTCTCTCTCTCTCTCTCTCTCTCTCTCTCTCTCTCTCTCTGATTCAGTCTCTGTCTCTCTGTCTCTGTCGTTGTCTCTTTCTGTCCGTGTGTGTGTGTGTGTGTGTGTGTGTGTGTGTGTGTGTGTGTGTGTGTGTGTGTGTGTGTGTGTGTGTATGTGTGTGTGTGTGTGGGGTGTGTGTGTGTGTGTGTGTGTGTGTGTGTGTGTGTGTGTGTCTGTCTCTCTCTGTCTCCCTGTCTCTCTGTCTCTCTGTCTATGTCTCTGTCTCTGTCTTTCTCTGTCTCTCTCTCTGTCTCTCTCTCTCTCTCTGTCTCTGTCTCTCTCTCTCTCTCCTCTCTCTCTCTCTCTCTCTCTCTCTCTCTCTCTTCTCTCTCTCTCTCTCTCTAGTATCCTATGGATTGCAGGAAAGACAATTTATCGTGAGAAAATTAAATTGACGCCTTGTCCTGCCAGTCAACTCGTCCAATCGTCACGTGCATTCTGTCTCCTCTGGATTACAATCTGTTTCCGTTGGCATATTATCCTGTTGCCAGCCTTAACATGCCTTTTCCAAGGTCAAGGATTTCACTATTTGTCATCGAGAGAGAGACGGTGGCGGAGGAGGGAGAGACAGAGACAGAGAGACAGACAGACAGAGAGACAGACAGAGAGTGACAGACACAGAGAGAGACAAAGAGAGACAGAGACAGACAGACAGACAGACAGAGACCGAGAAAAAAAACAAAGAGAGAGAGAGACAGAGAGACAGTCAGACAGACAGACAGAATACTTCATTTTTTTAAAAAGTGGATTTCATTTGTATTTCATCTTTGCTTGGCTGAATCATTCAAAACCAATGGTTATTGTCGTAGGGCGATGGTGTTCATATTGCGTATTGACAATTGCGCAACTGGTCGATCTCTATAGAATGTAAATGATTAGGTCTAAGGCAAGATCAAAAATTAAGTAGTGTGACTTTTGTCATTTGTCAAGTCAGTGTAAACGTTTCATTCTAAACTGTCAGGTGTGCAACAAAGAAAGACAGACAGAAACAAACAAACAAACAAACAAACAAACAAGCAATCAAAATAAAACGCTTCATTCATCACAAACAATTGCACACAAGAAAAATGTTTATTGCAGCGTAAAGGTTGTAACTATATTATTTCTCATTTCTTACGATTTTCTTTCCAAAAGTTTCTTTTAAAATGCTATAGTAAATTTAAAAAAAAATGTTTACCTCAATTTAAATATATTGTTATTTCTTCCTTTTTTCTTTCACCTTTTTCCTACACTTACATTTTAAATGTCAGTTGTGTATATTTTATTTATCACAAAGCAACTGCATGTAAAAAAAAAACAACTTGCTTCAGTAAAAAAGAAAAAAAAAGAAAAATAGTAAACAGTTTATTCCATCTTTACTGAAACTTTCTTTCCTGTAGAAAATAGTCTAAGTCTGTGTTAACTTGCATCAAACGAGAAAATAGTCAAATTCACAAGAGAATGTCCGTTAGCAATAATAGAACATACAGACTTGCATTGTGCAAGAAAGTTGTGATTATTTTCTTTAAAAAGGTGGCGTGGGGGATGAGGGTAGAGGCCCCACCTTTAATTGAAAGAAAAGAGAGAAAATAAGAAAAGAAACAACATGGGAAAAATAAGTTGGAGGACCAAAAAAAAAGTCTGTGTTGATAAATGGAAGGTTAGAGGACTGAATTTTGTCAAAATGATTTTCAATGTAGAAATGTTCACGGTGATTGGAATGCCATCAAGACTGATTATCATCCCATCCCCTCCCTCCTCCTTTTAATTAAGCAAAGCCTGCATCTTTCCTGAGTGAAGTGAGGTGGGGATGACATCGCGCTTGTAGATATCATTGCCCCAAACCCTAATCTTTGTGTCAGTCGCTCAGATGGTCTAATGAGTAATCAAGCATGGTGATCTCATATTGATAGTACCCAAGCTATACATGCTCTAAGACTGCAACAGATAGAACATGGACGTAGCTGTGTCAACAAGTTTCAATGGGCAGTGTGGGAAAAGCCATTGACACAACACAGTAATCAGGCCTCCTTGCTCCAATACAGTTCTACAAACTGTGGACGCCTTTCTCTGTTCTGCCTTTCCCTTAGGTTGTGAGAAAGAACCCCCGTGTGTGCTGCGTTAAACTGCCTGCAGCCCATTTCCCCAGGATTAGGGACGGTCACCGCCTGGTCCATTGATGAGCGCTGGTCCCGAATTCCGCCAGAGCTGTCGGAGCACCGCTCCTCCATTGGTGGGTCAACACAAACCCCGCTGCTCTGGTAGTGTGGCATCCTGTCTTTCCCCTTCGCTCGTCTCTCATGGGTTTTCGAACAAAGCCTCTTTTGCCTTTATTCAATGTGTACAGTCCATTTCTTCATGATTGCCGCGTGTCGCTGCTGATGTGCTGTTCATTGGCTTGCTCCTGCTTCCTCTGGTTACTTTGACGTTTGCTCTATACATTCATCGTTTGTGGCGTTGTACCATGACAGGGGAAACAATCGTTCAGTCCCAAAGACTTTCCTCCTTTTTTTTTAAACTCCTTTGGTCGCTTTGGGTTTTTTCTTTTTTTTTCTTTTTTGTTTCTCTATGAGTGCGCACACGCTCTCGTGTGTGTGTGTGTGTGTGTGTGTGTGTGTGTGTGTGTGTGTGTGTGTGTGTGTGTGTGTGTGTGTGTGTGTGTGTGTGTGTATGTTGTGTGTGTGTGTGTGTGTGTGTGTGTGTGTGTGTGTGTGTGTGTGTGTGTGTGTGTATGTTGTGTGTGTGTGTGTGTGTGTGTGTGTGTGTGTGTGTGTGTGTGTGTGTGTGTGTGTGTGTGTGAGTGTGTGTGTGTGTGTGTGTGTGTGTGTGTGTGTGTGTGTGTGTGTGTGTGTGTGTAGGTTTTCCTCCATGTGTTCGCACGCTGTCATGTCATGGTTCAAGCTGTTTCTACGAATGACCGTGATAGGAATGCCATTAAGACAGTGTTATCATCCCACCCACACCCTGTTCCTTTTGAACAAAGCATGCATTTCTCCTAGATAAGAGGTGTGTGTGTGTGTGTGTGTGTGTGTGTGTGTGTGTGTGTGTGTGTGTGTGTGTGTGTGTGTGTGTGGAGTGCACTAGTGACATTGCGTTTGTAAATTTCCTTGACAAAAAAACTAGATATGTTGTGCCAAGTGATCAGAAAATCTACACGGTGATCAAGCAGTGCTTATCTTGATCCATTTTTTGTGCGAAAACTTCTGCTCCATTTG
>JAFLJL010017490.1:26483-36483 GCA_018398815.1 Conus ventricosus | reverse complement strand
CTGTTCAGGGTCTGAAGATGAACCGTTCACTGCTGTCTCTCTCCCTGTCTCAGTCATTTAGCATAGCATCCTACGTCACGGTCACTGACTTCCACTGTTCAGGGTCTGAAGATGAACCGTTCACTGCTGTCTCTCTCCCTGCCTCAGTCATTTAGCATAGCATCCTACGTCACGGTCACTGACTTCCACTGTTCAGGGTCTGAAGATGAACCGTTCACTGCTGTCTCTCTCCATGTCTCAGTCATTTAGCATAGCATCCTACGTCACGGTCACTGACTTCCACTGTTCAGGGTCTGAAGATGAGCCGTTCACTGCTGTCTCTCTCCATGTCTCAGTCATTTAGCATAGCATCCTACGTCACGGTCACTGACTTCCACTGTCCAGGGTCTGAAGATGAACCGTTCACTGCTGTCTCTCTCCATGTCTCAGTCATTTAGCATAGCATCCTACGTCACGGTCACTGACTTCCACTGTCCAGGGTCTGAAGATGAACCGTTCACTGCTGTCTCTCTCCCTCAACTCCAACAAAATCGGCGACAAAGGGGCTGCCAAGATCGCAGAGGTGAGCCCCCTGAATTCCTTGGTCCCAATCTCAGACCTGTTTACCCTTACAATTTTGCTGTCATTTTCACAGGAAAAAAAATTGAAATTACAGGAATTATGGCCCTCCCAGAAAATTACAGGAACAAAATCAAAGAAAGAAAATTGTTTGACGTGAAGTTTTGTCTGCTACCGTCAAAAGCAGTAAAAAGACATTTCCCAGCGTGCCTTACGTCTTTCACCTTGCCAAAGATGGCGATGAAGCGGTCTTACGCACCAATGGCCGGCTCTTCCAAATCTTCAAAAGTTGTGAAAGTATTGCGATTATGAAGATTACGTGGGTTTTTTGTTGTTGTTTTTTTTTCTCAAATTACAGGTTTTTGTCTGAGATATTACAGGTACACAAATTTGGGGTAAGCAGGTCTGCAATGTAAATTTTCTTTGATGTGCATGTCTTGTTTCTTTGACGTTATGATGTCATGTCTGTTTGTTTTCATCCACGCTGCTCATTATTCCCTCCCTCCCACGCACAGCCACATCCAGATTTGTCCCATGGCAATCCAAGCTGCTCATTCTTCCCTCCCTCCCACGCACAGCCACATCCAGATTTGTCCCATGGCAGTCCAAGCGCTGGCAGTCCACATAGGAGCAATCAGTATCAGATCACTGAGAGGAAACCCACCAGGGGAGACGCTGCGCTGCTTTCAGTGAGTCACTTCGGCTGTGTCCAGTGGGGCTGCTCAGAGCCCACAGGCACAGGACACCACCACCAGTGAAACCCCTGTTAATGACAATGACTGTTCTGTTGTAGAGCCGGTGTAAGTGAGTGAGCACTCCGCTCCAGTGGGTACTGGCACATTGAGCCAGTGATGGTCCACTTGCAGACACCTAAAACTGCAGGGTGTGGTTGATGTTGATGACGTACCACTGAGATGGTGTGGAAGAGGGCAACAACAAAAAAAAGAAAAAAAAATCACTGCCGTATGTTTCTTAAAGCTTGCTACTGCTCTATGTATGATTCATTGCTAGGAGAGAGTGGAGGGAAAGTGGACGTGGCTCCTGTATGTATGATTCATTGCTAGGAGAGAGCGGAAGGAAAACGGACATGGCTCCTGTATGTATGATTCATTGCTAGGAGAGAGCGGAGGGAAAATGGACGTGGCTCCTGTATGTATGATTCATTGCTAGGAGAGAGCGGAGGGAAAATGGACGTGGCTCCTGTATGTATGATGTATTGCTAGGAGAGAGTGGAGGGAAAGTGGACATGGCTCCTGTATGAATGATTCATTGCGAGGAGAGAGTGGAGGGAAAATGGACATGGCTCCTGTATGTATGATTCATTGCCAGGAGAGAGCGGAGGGAAAACGGATGTGGCTCCTGTATGTATGATTCATTGCCAGGAGAGAGCGGAGGGAAAACGGACGTGGTATCAGGAAGAAAGAATCAAGGAATGAAAGAAAAAGTGTATGAATGAAAGAAAGAGTGAAAGAAGGAATGGATGAATGAATGTACAACTGACTGAGTGAATGAAAGAATTAATGAACAAATGAATGAAGGAATGAGTGAAAGAAGTGAATGAATGAAAGAATAAATCAATGAAAGAATGAATGAATGGGGAAAAAAATGAATGATTCAGTGACTGAATGTAATGATGAATAAATGTAAGGAGGAACAGAGAAAGAGAGAGAAACAGACAAAGACAGACAGAGACAGGTAGACTGACAGACAGAAAGAAAAATAGCATAAACATGACAGTGACAGGATGGACAACAACAAAAAAGCAGAGAGAGACAGAAACAGTGAGAGAGGGAGGGAGGGAGACAGACAACAGTGACCGAGAAAGAGAGAGGGATGGAGAGAAAAAGGGAGGGAGAAAGAGACAGAGACACCCGGAAAGAGACAGAGACACATTGTTTTCACAATGTTTACCCACCATGCCACACTGCCAATGCTGCAGGCGCTGTCTCGGTTCCCTCTGTCCCACGAAGAGGTGGTGGAGAGAAGACGTCTGCTGTCGGACGCGGCTCCCCCGACCGGAATGGCAAGTCGGTAGGTTGCCTTGGAAACCCCTTGTTTGGAGTCTTCAACCTCTGTTCTTGAGATTTCACTTTGTAGTGAAGGGGCTTTTTTGTTTTGATTTTGTTTGTTTGTTTTTTTTTTTTTTTTATATAGCTTTTGTTGCTGTTCTCCTCTGGTTGTGTGCTATGTGATTTGTCGTAGTTATGGTGATGGTGGTCACTTTAAGTTGGCTGTTCTTCACTCACATGAATGGCGTGCTCTGCTGCTTCTTTGTTCTGATCTGGGGCCTGTGCTCTGAGTTTGGTGACCTGTCATGAGAAGCCTGTTGTCTTACCTGTTAGTTGACCAACCAGAACTCTTTTTGTGAGTTCCTTTACTTAATGATCTGCGTGGCCTTTTTCCTCACCTCTGTTACAAGCTCTTTGACCTCTTTGACACGTTCATTGACCCCAATGACTCATGTCTGACTTCTGTGAACATCGTTTTCAATTTCTGTGACCCATTTTCTGAGCAAGGTGCTCTTCTGTAATGTAAAATCTGAAATGTGCCCTCTGTGGTCACACTGAAATGTGCCCTCTGTGGTCACACTGAAATGTGCCCTCTGTGGTCACACTGAAATGTGCCCTCTGTGGTCACACTGAAATGTGCCCTCTGTGGTCACACGAAATGTGCCCTCTGTGGTCACACTGAAATGTGCCCTCTGTGGTCACACTGAAATGTGCCCTCTGTGGTCACACTGAAATGTGCCCTCTGTGGTCACACTGAAATGTGCCCTCTGAAATGTGCCCTCTGTGGTCACACTGAAATGTGCCCTCTGTGGTCACACTGAAATGTGCCCTCTGTGGTCACACTGAAATGTGCCCTCTGTGGTCACACTGAAATGTGCCCTCTGTGGTCACACTGAAATGTGCCCTCTGTGGTCACACTGAAATGTGCCCTCTGTGGTCACACTGAAATGTGCCCTCTGTGGTCACACTGAAATGTGCCCTCTGAAATGTGCCCTCTGTGGTCACACTGAAATGTGTCCTCTGTGGTCACACTGAAATGTGCCCTCTGTGGTCACACTGAAATGTGCCCTCTGTGGTCACACTGAAATGTGCCCTCTGAAATGTGCCCTCGTGGTCACACTGAAATGTGTCCTCTGTGGTCACACTGAAATGTGCCCTCTGTGGTCACACTGAAATGTGCCCTCTGTGGTCACACTGAAAATGTGCCCTCTGTGGTCACACTGAAATGTGCCCTCTGTGGTCACACTGAAATGTGCCCTCTGTGGTCACACTGAAATGTGCCCTCTGTGGTCACACTGAAATGTGCCCTCTGTGGTCACACTGAAATGTGCCCTCTGTGGTCACACTGAAATTGTGCCCTCTGTGGTCACACTGAAATGTGCCCTCTGTGGTCACACTGAAATGTGTCCTCTGTGGTCACACTGAAATGTGTCCTCTGTGGTCACACTGAAATGTGTCCTCTGTGGTCACACTGAAATGTGTCCTCTGTGGTCACACTGAAATGTGCCCTCTGTGGTCACACTGAAATGTGCCCTCTGTGTCACACTGAAATGTGCCCTCTGTGGTCACACTGAAATGTGCCCTCTGAAATGTGCCCTCTGTGGTCACACTGAAATGTGCCCTCTGTGGTCACACTGAAATGTGCCCTCTGTGGTCACACTGAAATGTGCCCTCTGTGGTCACACTGAAATGTGCCCTCTGTGGTCACACTGAAATGTGCCCTCTGTGGTCACACTGAAATGTGTCCTCTGTGGTCACACTGAAATGTGCCCTCTGTGGTCACACTGAAATGTGCCCTCTGTGGTCACACTGAAATGTGCCCTCTGTGGTCACACTGAAATGTGCCCTCTGTGGTCACACTGAAATGTGCCCTCTGTGGTCACACTGAAATGTGCCCTCTGTGGTCACACTGAAATGTGCCGTCTGTGGTCACACTGAAATGTGCCCTCTGTGGTCACACTTGAGTTACGAAATTTTTTTCTATTTGTTTTGTAAGCTGGACAGCAGTGTAATAAAAATGGAACTGTCGTTGCCACAGACATCGTATCTTGGCGATATTGAACTCGTTCAACCATGGGCTTGATTCATGCTCAGGGGACAGACCTGATGTACTCAAAGTTGTATCATCCCAAGACTCTTAAGTTTTCCAGTTTAAGGTGGAGGGAAAAAAAAAATCAAGAAAAAGAAAGCTTTGTTTATCATATGTTAATGTCTTGAAGTCTTTGGACCAATATTGAGTCAACCGTTTACATTCAAACATGGAGCTATGTAGAAAAGAAAAAAAAAGTTATGTTTGACTCTGTGAAAACATTGTTTTAAGTCCAGGATACACATGGTACGATTTAGAATTTTGATATGGTTGGCCAATAATTGATTTTGTCATAACAATGTGGAGTTTTCCCACCTTGTGTCAGAATAGTTTGACAGATATTTAGAGCTGAAGTGAAGTGACCAGTCTGGTTATGAGACAGTAGCATCAGTAGTGGTTATGAGACAGTAGCATCAGTAGTGGTTATGTGACAGTAGCATCAGTAGTGGTTATGTGACAGTAGCATCAGTAGTGGTTATGAGACAGTAGCATCAGTAGTGGTTATGAGACAGTAGCATCAGTAGTGGTTATGTGACAGTAGCATCAGTAGTGGTTATGTGACAGTAGCATTAGTAGTGGTTATGAGACAGTAGCATCAGTAGTGGCTTTGGGACAGTAGCATCAGTAGTGGTTATGTGACAGTAGCATTAGTAGTGGTTATATGACAGTAGCATCAGTAGTGGTTATATGACAGTAGCATCAGTAGTGGTTATGAGACAGTAGCATCAGTAGTGGCTTTGGGACAGTAGCATCAGTAGTGGTTATGTGACAGTAGCATTAGTAGTGGCTATGTGACAGTAGCATTAGTAGTGGTTATATGACAGTAGCATCAGTAGTGGTTATGAGACAGTAGCATCAGTAGTGGTTATGTGACAGTAACATCAGTTGTGGTTATGTGACAGTAGCATTAGCAGTGGTTATGTGACAGTAGCATCAGTAGTGGTTATGTGACAGTAGCATTAGTAGTGGTTATGTGATGGTAGCATTAGTAGTGGTTATGTGACAGTAGCATCAGTAGTGGTTATGTGACAGTAGCATCAGTAGTGGTTATGTGACAGTAGCATTAGTAGTGGCTATGTGACAGTAGCATTAGTAGTGGTTATGTGACAGTAGCATCAGACATCGAAAAGCTCGTCATGTTGCTTGACATCATGGTATCTTGCTATGCCCTTTGCTCAAAATAACATTTCTTTTTGCCCCTTTGCACAACGATTTCTGAGATAACAGAAGTGAAGTAACCCTTTCTGTTCAAGCAGGCAGCCCAAAGTAGCCAGGCAGGAGGAGGCTGTAAACTGGGCAGGGTTGAAAGGGTTAAACAAATACAGTAGACTTGCCTAAAAATTACTTAAACATACAAGCTGTGCAACGAATTCAAGGTCTGTGATGTTTGCTTGTAAGCGTCTGAACGGATATTCTATTTAACACACTGCCGGTAAATTTCTATAATTTCGGAAAATTGTGTTACAAAATTCTGTGCTGGAGGTTGAAAGGTATCTGTTCTCATTCCAACGTTTATATTGTCTATGAAAGGTATCTGTTCTCCCATTCCAACATTTATATTGTCTATGAAAGGTATCTGTTCTCTCATTCCAACGTTTATATTGTCTATGAAAGGTATCTGTTCTCCCATTCCAACGTTTATATTGTCTATGAAAGGTATCTGTTCTCCCATTCCAACAATTATATTGTCTATGAAAGGTATCTGTTCTCCCATTCCAATGTTTATATTGTCTATGAAAGGTATCTGTTCTCTCATTCCAACGTTTATATTGTCTATGAAAGGTATCTGTTCTCTCATTCCAACGTTTATTGTCTATGAAAGGTATCTGTTCTCTCATTCCAACGTTTATATTGTCTATGAAAGGTATCTGTTCTTTCATTCCAACGTTTATATTGTCCATCTGGACATGTGCTAGGAAAAAGTAGATGATTTTCTCTAGTATTATTTCCTTGGTTACATAAACACTTTGAAAGTTGGATTCTTCATCTATCCACAGTTCAGCCGTTTCTTGAAATGAAAACTACCTTCGTTCGGCCATCATGTCTGAAGAAAGAAAGGCCCCTGACCAATCAGAAAAACAAACCAAAGCAAGACAAAACAATACTCCTTCAGAAGGAAAACTTAGGAAAAGAACTGTCAATAGTTAAATGGTTAAGTTAACAGCCTGTGCCATTTTCCCTTGAATTGAAGCTCTTGCTGTCCCAAACAGAAAGATAAATAAATAAAAAAGATTCCACATTCTAATAAAGCTTGGGCTTCGAAGCACATCACAGTGAGTGAGTGGTGTGCTGAATTTATAGCAGATGGCACAACGCCTTTCAGTTGAAGTGTACTCTGTTAGGCTTTTTTGTTTGGTTGTTTGTTTGTTGCTTGTGTTTTGCTTTTATTATGTAGAGCCAAACTGTGGTAGATTTATCAACATGGTGTCTTTGTTAGAGCCAAACTGTGGTAGATTTATCAACATGGTGTCTTTTTTAGAGCCAAACTGTGGTAGATTTATCAACATGGTGTCTTTGTTCAGGTGATTTAGCCTCAGATGGTTTCCCTGGCTGAGGAACTCAAAATACTTTCAAGTTGAAAAAAAAAAAAAAAAAAAAAAAACATTTTCCTGATCATGCTGGATATTAGTTTAAAAAAAACAATAAAAAGAATAAAAAAAATTCTAATAAAACATTCCCTGGAATCACGTTTTGAACAGGTGCTACTGGTGGGTTTTTTTTTGTGTGTTTTTTTTTTCATCATTTTACCTTTGGGCCTGTGTCTTGATGCATAGTGTCCTTTGAAATTAGAAAAAAAAACAAAAGAAAAGAAAAAGGACTGGAAGGAGAGAAAAAAAGAAAAAAAAGATGGATACTACTGATGCAGGAAGAAGATAACGAAGTCCGTCTAGGCAGTAAGGAGACGTCCATGGCTTCTCTAGCCCAGCTGAGTGAGGTATTTGGTTGAGCCAGTGGATTTTCCCACGCTGCTTGATCCTGCCTCTTTTTTTTTTTTTTTTTTTTTTTAACCTCCCGCCTCACGATGTAGGGTTTGCAAGCCTGCAAGCAATGTTGTCTGCAGTGTTGTTCACTCACTGCACCGATGGATTTTTGTTGTTGTTGTTGTTGTTGTTGTTGTTGTTTACTGTCTGAGGTAGGTTTTGGATCATTATGGTAGGCTGATTGTCGTCAAGATTCACCAGAGTTTCAGAATTTTGTTTTTTCATTGTTTAGTTATTAATTGAATTTATGTTTGTATGTATAGTAACTTGATAAATCTGCATAATTGTTAAGATGTTTTTCCCTTTTGTTTCAATTTTTGATTATTTGCTGCTTCACATGCCTGCGTTCTTTCACTTTTATGAAGTAATGCTTCCATCTTTTAGATGACATATGATGACCTATTTATTATATATATATATATATATATATATTCATTTATTTTTATTCATATTATCATATTTTCCCTATCATCAGACATGGATTGTCTCCTGGCCTAATCTGGCGTAGAGTCAGTGTCTGAAGTGCCATGTTAACAGTATTTTGGTTTTTTTCTCCATGTTTTGTCCTTGCGTCTGTGCTCCTCACCTTTGTCTCTTGATCAGTAAGAATAATAGTTATGGTAACAATAACAGTAAAAGCAATATATGATAATAATATTATTATTAGTGATAATTATAAGATATGATAATAATGTTATTATTAGTGATAATTATAAGATATGATAATTATGTTATTATTAGTGATAATTATAAGATATGATAATAATGTTATTATTAGTGATAATTATAAGATATGATAATAATATTATTATTAGTGATAATTATAAGATATGAAATCTTACTGACTATCTTTTCACAGACAAAATCCAAAAATTTGATTTAGATTCATTAATATTTCAATTTCAAGACTTACATTTAGATTTCAAGACTTACATTTAGATTTCAAGACTTACATTTAGATTTACATATATTCAATAAATGAATACAAAATATAGAAAGTAATCAACAACAGAACTTCGTATTACCTTCGTCTTGTTTTTAACATTATATGTAGATGGGAACAATTGGATCAGTGGGTAGGAACTTCGCTCTCTTCAGTTCTTTCCCTTGAATTGTGATCACCGGTGATCGATGGTTTTCTTCCCAAAATAATGGTATTTAAAACAACATTTTTGTTATCTGAAGCAATATATCACTTAAAACACACAAAACAGACACATTCATCACAAAAACATTATCATTTTAGAAATAATGCGCAGAATGTTACGAAAAATTACGAAAAATCCATGCAAAATGCAAAAATCTCAAAAACTGTTGAGAATTAAGGCCATGTAAAATGAGTCCTTCCATGAACACTAACAGTTGTGCTGCGTAGTGTGGTGCTGAATGACCTTGATACCTACCTGCAGCATTGGGACTGGTGGAGTTGAAAGGGTTCATGTGTGTCCAGTCAACAGTGTTGGAATGTTGTTACAGTGTTATTCTTGTTTGTCAATGTTCGCTATAACTGCAGGGGGAAGAGATTGTGTTTTATCATTCTGCTGACCTCCCTCCTCCTTCAGTGAATGAACTGCTGTTTGCAAAATTGTTGCTTTTTTTTAGTGATAGGGTCATGTCTCTATTAGTGTTTTAGACTGTAATCGACTTTCTTTGAAAAGCTAGTCGCAAAGTGAGGTGACTGCAGGCGCAAATCTGAACACATTTTACATGTGATTAATAGCGAACCGCCAGGAAAACGTAGACAAAGGAATCACAAGACAAAACACGACAAATCTGAACACATTTTACATGTGATTAATAGTGAACCGCCAGGAAAACGTAGACAAAGGAATCACAAGACAAAACACGACAAATCTGAACACATTTTACATGTGATTAATAGTGAACTGCCAGGAAAACGTAGACAAAGGAATCACAAGACAAAACACGACAAATCTGAACACATTTTACATGTGATTAATAGCGAACCGCCAAGAAAACGTAGACAAAGGAATCACAAGACAAAACACGACGCGTTTCGACCTCTTTGTCTTCTGATTCACCTGTCTACATTTTCTTGGCTGTTCGGTATTAATTAAATGTAAGATTTGAAAAGCTAGTTTTTTGTTTGAGCAGAATAATCATTATACTTACAGGCAGTAATTCTATGGCTGGATTTTAACAACCCTTGCCTGTTCCACCTCTGAAGTCCTTGGTCCTTATTAAGTGCTGTTTGAATCCAGGACCACGCCTGGTGAAAGGTCTGCATTAATAAACACTGTTGCCAAGAGAAAACAACAAGTTACAGTGTTTGTTTTTCTTTGAGTTTGAATCTGGTGTGATCTGTTGTGTGGAGGAAAGCTGTCTCATCAGATATTTGTGTC
>JAFLJL010017490.1:5000-22500 GCA_018398815.1 Conus ventricosus | reverse complement strand
TGATCAGGTACATGTGCCTCTATATGAAATTTGATTTCTTTTTCTTTTCTTTTTTTTTTGTCTTTTTTAAAAAAAACTTTTCTTTTAAAAAGAAATACCAAAGAAAAGGCAGGGACATTTGTCCCGTGGGATATACCTGTACAGATTCCACCGTCATTTGGAAATGTTTCTTTGATCTAGTTATTGATATATTATACTCTGTTTATTCTCTTTTTTCCCCTGTTATTTTGTACATGTTAATTTCCTTTGTTCTGCTTTCAGTTTTTTGATTCCTTAATTTAAAAAAAAAATAAAAAATTCCCCCTTTTTTGTGTGTTTGTTTGTTGTTGTTTTTTCAGTTTATTTATGTAAACTGCAATGCATGTTATTTTGCTGAATCAATAGATCGAGAGATACCTTTTTGAAGATCAATATCTTTTGTTATCACTTTCAATATTTTATGAAGCATCATGGATCTCTCTTTTTCTCTTCAGCTTTGTATATTCTGTTTTCCTGTTTTTCATTTTTCTTTGTTTGTCTGTCTGTTTGGAGGGGAGCAAGTAGTATGTTTTTAGAAACAATAAGGTTCTACTTCACAGCAAAAGAAAAACCCAATGAACCACACAAAAAAAGTAAATTGTTCCAGAATGAGACGGAGACTATCCATCAGATCATTTGTCCTTTCTCCGTTTTTTTTTCTGTCCATCCAATAGTTTCCAGTCAGTGGTTCATTCCCTGGCTGGCCACACAATACGAAAAGAACACTGGGAGTTGGGTTTGCCCCACAGGTAACATCGAAGAAGCCTGCACCTGTGGTAAACTGGCACACAATACAAAAAGAACACTGGGAGTTGGGTTTGCCCCACAGGTAACATCGAAGAAGCCTGCACCTGTGGTAAAACTGGCCACACAATACAAAAAGAACACTGGGAGTTGGGTTTGCCCCACAGGTAACATCGAAGAAGCCTGCACCTGTGGTAAAACTGGCCACACAATACAAAAAGAACACTGGGAGTTGGGTTTGCCCCACAGGTAACATCGAAGAAGCCTGCACCTGTGGTAAAACTGGCCACACAATACAAAAAGAACACTGGGAGTTGGGTTTGCCCCACAGGTAACATCGAAGAAGCCTGCACCTGTGGTAAAACTGGCCACACAATACGAAAAGAACACTGGGAGTTGGGTTTGCCCCACAGGCAACATTGAAGAAGCCTGCACCTGTGGTAAAACTGGTTTTGGAAACGTTTTCCTAGGAGTTGTCTTTCTTTAGCTGAACCCATCACTAAAGCCATAGAAAGCAAAAGTGCACATCAAAATTGAAAAGGAAAAAAGAAAAAAGAAACGAAAGGAAGAAAGATAGGCTTGGTTTTTCAGTAAAGTGAAGGCGTTTGTACTGTTGTGAATTGTAGAGAACAGTAATATGCCGACTCTAGGCCACTTGCTCCTCCACCGAGTTTTCGGGCGAAAGTGCCCTAGAATCAGCATATTACTGCTCTCTGACAAGTAAGACTTCAATAACCAAAAAATAACGATTATCTACAAACAAACATACTGTGCAGGGTTATCCGTTTTCAATACTAATTTACTAAACTTTTCAGATTTCAGTTTTTGTTTAATCCTGTGTTTTTCCTGGTCATTTTCAATAACATCATTTTCGCGCAAACATTCTTCAAATGAGTCTCTGTCTTTCATATGAAATAGAACTACAGTCTTTAACTGTTCTCTAAAGTCTTTTAAAACTGAGTTATATTTTTGACATAAAATCCACACACTTATCCCAGCATATCTTCCGCTGAAAGCTAGTTTCGACAAAGTGTTTCTCTTTTTAACTATGTCTCTTTCTGCGAACAGTCATCTATAATAAATAGTGTCTGCGTTCCTTCAAACAGTCTATAAAACTGTTCTAAACACTCACTCAGTTTATTGCTAGGATTAACTAAATATATGTCATCATCTGTCCATATAAACCTTCTATCATGATATGCTTTGTTCCATTTAAGTGTGGGGCAGAAAATCACAATATGATTAAAATTATAGCGATAAACTGTTTGTAATAGGTCTAGGACAAATATTGTTTTTCCACAACCAGTCTGCCCAAATCAATGAGCAATGAGGAGTTTTTGTTTAAAGTTTAACTGCTCCATGGTTTTATAGCAGAATTTAATCTAATCCAGTTATTATTTTTATCATGCTCTCTGTCAAAACTTGTTCAGTATAATAAAACCTACGAGGCCTAAATGTGTAAGATTAATCCAGTTCAGTTCTGTAAGATTGTTTCTATTTAAGTCAACATTGATTTTGTTGCTTGTTGTTATGATCTTAATATCCTCACCATTGTGAAGAACGACGACAACAACGTTAAGGCGTTTAACGTCTAAGTTTTGCCAGCTAATATTAATTCCTTTTATAAGGTCGTCACTAACGCCCACAACCCATCCCTCTCCACATCTTTAAAGACAGAAATTTCAAATATTATTGTGAACGTGTCTCCTAATTTTCTGCTTGGAAAGAACTGTAATTTTGTAGAAGCTTTTTTTACAACTGTTTCTTTTCTGTGGAGGATGTACTGCTTTTTCCCATACGGCGTTATTTCAATTTCTTTCCGACTATTGTCGTCCGGCATAAGACTTACATGTAAAGGGCCAGAGTTGAATGCTTTCTGAAACTTTTTTGACGGCTAAAATATGTAAATGGGCTTATGAATTCAAATTTTATTTCCCATTCTAAATATGGTTCTAAGTGCCATTTGAGGTCAGGCTTTCGAACTATTTTATATTCATACTGGCCAACATTATTTGCTTCTAGATTGCGCAGCTGTTCTAGTTTAGGAAACTTTTTGGTGTCGCCAACCTCTTTGCGTTTATAATCACCATCTTTAGTGTACTCAAAACCATACAAAGCGCCTATCTCACGTTCTGTTCAAAGTCCGCAACATCTGCAAGGTCTTTTAATTCTAAAGTTATACACCTTACAGGCGCTAATGTAACTCCGGATTCTTCTGGCCACGCGACATTTTTAGTACAGTTTATTATTTTATTTCCAAACAATGTGTAGGTTATTGCATTTCACAACTTTCCTGCTTTGTCTGCAATTTTTTATATTAAATGATCCAACCCTCCACAAACTAATCTTTTAAACTGTAAATTAGGGAATTGTATAATTTCATATCGCAATATGCAGCTTTCCCGCGGTAAAGCTCTTTAAAACATTTGAGGGCCTTCATCATATAAGTTTTCATCAGTGCTCAGCTCATCCAAATGAACATAAAGTAATGATATGTAATGCAAGATCGAGCGGATTTTCCCCTTAAAAGTAGTTTCGTTTGGGCCACAACAATCTTTTAGTGACCTGAGTGTCAACTTTAAAGCCTAACATTTTAGCTAGCTCTTTATCAAATAAGTAATCTGCTTTTTCAGGTTCGAACGTTAATATTGTTTTTAGATTTGCATTGTTAAGTTTGAGAGTAATGCCGAATTTTACTCATTGCTTCTTTTAGTGAGCAAAACCCGTAATAACCATCAGGTATTGTTAATGGTTAGCTTTGAGCCCCACAACTTTTGTAATCTTATTTATTCCCCTTGGTTTCGCTTATATTAAACCCTTCGACTTTGTAAAATATTTCATGGAGCGCGACCGTTTTGGCCCGCAATTGTTTATTAATAGCATGTTCTAAAAACGAAGGACGGTCTTGAGTTGTTTTGTTACAAACATTTTTTAAAACAAATTAAAAATGAGTGCATTCAAATATACTGGCGCAAAATATTCTGTTGGGCCGCACTACAATCTTAAAAATATAGCAACTGATACTCTTGACATTGCTGTGACCCAGACTGCCTCTTTTCATAAAAAGGTGAGTACTCCATTGAAGAGCTATCTTAACCCCCCTATTGAAAACGACCACATCAAGAAAGCGTGGTTTAGTCATCCGATGCAGTTTTATCAGAACCAGTTAAACTTTGCTGTGTTTTGCGCATCAACTGGGTGTGGAGTGGCGTATGCTGATCATTTAAATCATCCTGATCCTTTGGTGAGGTCAGTGTACAGATTTCATTTTATTACACCTTCAGACGTATTTTGACTGAACTGCAAGCGCCATTACCAAATGACAAACCGTTTAATCCATTCAGCAACAGAATAGACATGAAGGCTTTTGAAAGGATCTGTAACGAATTCAATATTAACATCAAGACAGACTTTAGACAAAAGTTGGATCTTAATCATGGCCTAGGCGACCTTTATTTTCGGGGCACGCACAGAAAGTATAACTATGACTGGCATCTCCTTTCAAATCTTCTTTCAGCAAACTGTTCAGCCCGGGTCCATACAGCAAGAGCATAAAACAGCATGGACAACATTTATCTTAGACACTTCTAAGGGCCTAACTAGAGCGGGAATAGAACGAATAAACGACTCTATTCGTACTTACGTTTGGTGTTTGCTAGGTTCGCAAGCACAGGCAAGATCGAGCATAACTGATCCTTCTACTGGCTTTGATGCACAAAAACAATACTTAGCAAATTTAGAGGACGCCATTAATTCTACAGTTGATTTACCTTCAAGTATTAAAGGTACCAAAATGTTTTACAATACGCAAGATCGAAAGTAGACTTTGCTGTTGGCACTGGTTTATACATGCTGCCTTCTGACCTCAGACTCCAGATAGGTACAATAATAAACTATAATAATGAAATTCTTATAGCAGGCAATGAACAGAAGGTTGGGAAAAAACGACATAAATTCTGAGCCAGTAATATTACAAACAATAAAAGAACACCCAAGATTAAGTCATCCAATCCCCGAAGTCCAAACCCCCAAAGTCATTGAAGACTCAGCAAAGCTCGCGGACTCTGTTCGCGATGACCATGAATATGAAAAGACAGCGCTTGTTCTTGGATTAACTGGCTAGGATTACTTGGTCTTTATCTTACTAAAAATTAACCCAACTATTAAGAGAACTAATGTCCATAAGTGCTCGGCCATAAAGCCAACTACTTTGCTTGCAGTAGACAAAAGCCAGCTGACAATACTCCCCAATATTCCTGGTAAAGCGTTTATAGCTTTACTGGCTAATTTTTTTAATAAGCCCGCAAGATGATCAAGCTGTTTTTTTACCCATGATTTATCAGGCGGCGATGGAGGCGATGGTGGGGGAGGTAATGAACTTTGATCACCGCCGCCTGTAATAGCCAACACCAGTGTACTTATTGCAAATCCTAAGGCTGTTATAACGCTTGCTAATGTGACTCCGTGCTCTCTAAACAGTGTTCTTATTCGTTCTGCTAGTGTCGTGTCTTCATATAAAATTTTTTCGATAGTTTCTCTTATTCTATTCACTTGAGTTCGTAATTGGTCTCGGTTAGTAGTCAGCGCTTCTAGTCTTGCTGATCTTTCTTGTTCAAGATCTTTTAGTCTTTGGGCTATTCTTTCTTTAATATCAGGCCCTAAGTTGGCGTCATCAGCCTCAACGAGTTTTTCTTTTTCTCTTTTTATTGCTCATCTAGTTCACCTAGTTTTGCTAAATTGTTTGTTAATTCGCCTTTGATGGTTCTTAAAGCATGATCAAGGGCCGCTATTTCTCGCATGGGTAGCGGTGAGTCGTGTATAGTCTTTAATGCTGTTTCTTCTGAAAAACTGGTTTCTGCTTCTATTGATTTATTATTTCATTTGCCGATGATTTAATTCTTCAAGTTCCATGTTTTGTATTTGGTTAGCTGTTGGGAGTTCCTGCAGTGTGTTTTGAAGTTTAGAAACTGCCTCCGCCTTAATTTTGGCCTAACAAGACCAAGGCGATTTTGTTCTTTCACTCTGAGTCTTTGTATAATTGTACTCTTGGCTAAAAACTTTGATGGGTGGGTTTAGTTGTAAGCCGAACAAGTTGCCCTTGATCGTTTTTTACAGACAAATGATCATCTTTTAATTCAAAATCATTTGGGTCTATAAATTCGGGAGGTTCTTGGCCTAAACTTTCGTAAAATGATTTAACCTTACTTTCTGTTAATTCATGCCGCATTGAGAGCGTTGAGCGATGTTGTATTAAGGGATCATTTCACTCATGTCGTCTCCAGGATCAAAAACATCATAATCTTCTTCATCTTCAATTCCTGCCATGTTTTTAAATAATTATTTTTTTATTTTGCTTCATAAAATGTCACAAGCACATGGCTCGATTCTTGACCCGCATAGAAGACTGAAAGAACCCTTTGGCGTGAAGGGAAATAAGCGGACTATTACTGTTCCAATAATCCATCTACTATTGATGCAGATCAAATTCTTACTGTCAAATTTCCAGACCTAGGAGCAAATGACGTGATTGTGCCAGGCTCTGCGCGTTCTTACTTTCAAAATAGCGCTCGATTCAACAACAGACCCAAACAGGACAGTTGTACAGAATCTGGGGCGGGCAATCGTTAAGAAAATTTCTATAAAACTTGAGGGGCAAGAAATATTTCTTTAACAAATGCAGACATATTTTAACCTATTCTGATCTATGGCTAACGGGAATGAAAGGGCTGATCTTGCGTTTCAAGGAATCGAAAATGAAGAAGCACTAAACATAGAATAGGCGCCGCAGATACTAAAGACGGCAAAAAGTATGTAGCTGTAAATTTTGCGTATGGAAATCGCTTTTCATTCCCTTAGATTTTGAGTTGTTAAAAGCGCATGCTCCATACTTTCAAGGAGCATTAAAAGGGCAGATTGTCATATGAACTAACTTTTAATGAATACAAACGGGTTATCAATCATCAGACACGAAGCAAAGTACAGCATTTCTGACATCGTTAGAGTTTGACGTTGTTAGCAACCCTAATTTAGCAAGGCTGATTGAACAACAATATCAGTCAAAATTAGCAATATATTACGAAAGAGTGATTCATCATACAACATATCTAGAAGCAGGGCAGGACACATATATGGAATTTTAGTTTTAGCGTCTCAGCAAGATCGCTTAAAGGTATTTTATTGCTGTGTGGAAGATGAAGAACCATTCAAAGAGGAAGTGAAAGTTTTTTAATCCAAAAATAACGAAAGTACAATGTTCGATTGAGGGCAGTCCTAACCAAATCTATGCTAGCGGGCTTAACCTTATCAGCATTTTGATGAAATAAGAAAACTGTTTGGAGGTGGGAGGTGTAGAAATCCAACAGTTGACCTTGTGGCTAAAGATCTACACCTTCACAGTGTAAGACTTGATGATTATTTAACAACAAAATACGGTTTATGGATTGACCTAAGGTCAACGGAGGATAATCAGTTACATGGAAGCGGGAGAACTGTGAGAGACGTAATAAACATTCAAATTGATAAAGAAGAAGAAGCCGATAAACCGCTTAATGTACATTTGTTTTTAATATATGATGCGCAGCTGAATATTGAAAATAACAGATTAAAAGATATACAATACTAAATTATTTTTATTTTATAAAAAGCATGTCTGTTAAACATTATCCAAATGTGCCTACAGCGCCGCCAAGAGAAGAGATAGTAGAAAGCCCTACATAAAAACCTTCAGATTAACAAACATTACACAAATGCAACAAAAACTAGAGCAAGACCTTTCAAAATACAGCAAAACCAAACGAAGGTATTCTGCTGCCTTTAATGCTGTTACATATGTTAATACTGGAGCATCGACTATAAGTGCTCTATCAGCAGGAACGAGTGTTGGTCTCTTAGCAACGGGCATAGGCGCACCCGCAGCTTTACCTCTAGGAGGTTTGTCTTTAGCTCTCGGCCTGTGTTCATTAGCTGTAAGTGCGGCTGGCAAAAAATTAAAAACTAAACTCCAAAAGCACACAGCTATGGTTCAACTAATAACGGCTAAACTTAGCTCGTTCAAACTGACAATAAATAAAGCGCTAGTTGACTCAAACATCACGGATGAAGAATTTAATCGTTTACAGGCGATTTTGATGACTACAAAAGACAAAAGTTTGATCTTCAAAGAAAGGCGAGGGACAAGTTTTTCTCAACAGCCAGACGCCGAGCAGATAAAAAAGGAATGCTTAAAAAAAGTAAACGAGACATTAAACTCTGTTCTAAACAGCTCACAGTAACAACCCAAAAGGTGTTTATACTTTAGTTTATGAGTCCAAGCGCAAAAAGACCGTTGATATTGATTCTGATTAAGCGTTGTATTTTTTTTTAATTTAAATAAATATGTTGGCTTAGAAAAGAAAGACAGCATGGCTAAGATATATGAAGGACAGATGAATTGTTTGAAGGAATGCTCGAGAGAGAGCGTTTATCAAGAGCACTGAATGATATTGATTTAGAAGTCATTGACCCAACAAACGTACAGGCAAGCGTTGTTCATGCTATTTCTCAAGTTCCAGGCAAACTAACAATAGACCCGCCAGTTAAAGTAATGTTAGCTGTTTTAATCGACTATGTAACAATAAATGAAGAAAATCTAGAAGTCTGGGTCTCAACTAAACAGCAGACTATTCTTTCTCATAATGACTTAACACCGGTTGGGCAGACGAACTGCTTACACAGTTTGACGCTGCCGCTGAAGAAGCTAAAATGAGAGGCTCTGGTTGGTCAGAGGGCGAAGTCTTAGAGATTAGATTAAAACAGGCTAAGTATGCACCGATTGTAGGCAAGGCTTACATTCCGCTACCTCGGGAGTTGGTTTTAAAGAGAGCAGTTTTAAACATAAAAAATTCAGACAACAAATGTTTCATGTGGTGCGTTCTTGCAAGGCTGCATCATGTCCGCGAACACGCAGAAAGAGTGGACTAACTATCGGCAATACGCCAAAGATCTTAACTTCAGTGGAATATCCTTTCCTGTTAGTGTAGACCAAATTGATCAGTTTGAAGAACAAAACAACCCAATAACTGTTAATAATGTATACACATGGGATGAGGAGGAAACAAATTTGGTGCAATAAAGGTCCAAGATACAGTCATCAATAGGCGAACCAGCAAATGTCATGGGATTACTCCTAATGTTTTCGCCAGCAGGGCTGCCCCATTACACATTGATACGCAAATTGAGCAGATTATTAGCAGCCATACTTCAAAGCATGAAACATAAACAAGAATTCTTGTAGAATATGTTTAACAGAATTCACGCTTCAAGCCGCGCTTGAAAATATAAAACATTGTTAAAAGTTCTGTTGCCAGTAAGACAGAACTAACTACGCCCCGCCAGGATCTCAAGTTAGTTTTAAGAACTGGAAACGGCTGCAAACAAGTCCATACGTAGAGTGTACGCAGACTTCGAGTCGCTTATTGTTCTTATGAAGGGCCACGCCACAAAAACTTCGAAAACAGTCTTAATGAGTAATTCATAAAATTTGTTCATTGGCTTTCATCGTTTGTCAGGTCGGATGGCGTTTATTCAAAGCCAAAATATAGGAGGCCCAATGCGCAGAATACTTCTTAGAACGCATGCAGCAAGTGGCATGACTGTTTTTAATATTAAACTTATCTGAAATCATAATGACCACCTGAAGACAAACAACAGTATGATCAGCCACCACTTGTTGGATTTGCGGTGTAGAGCTAACGCCAAGAGTGTAAAACCCGCAGTAAGAGACCATGATACATTAGCGGAAAGTTCAGAGGAGCAGCGCAACAGTCAATGCAATCTTCACTAAAGTTTGATCCAATGACATGGGAAGTGCCCCATCTTCTTTCACAACTTGCGTGGTTATTGACTCTCACCTTATAATGCATGCAGTAACAGCGCCTTCAGGGTAGCAAGCCATAGCTCAGTCATCAGAAAGTACCATGTGTTTCACTTTAAATAACATGTCTTTCTACGACTCTATGCAACACATGTGGGGCTCATTAGAGGCACTGGGCTATGTCCATAAAGTCCTGCCAATACGGAAAAAATATTTGACTCAACTCTTGTTAGAAAGGGGTTTACCCTTATGAATACATGAAACGTTGGGAAAGGTTTGACGGCAGATACACTTCCGCTAAAGGGCGTTCTTTTCTAGTCTTTCGAGGGAAAGGACATCAGCGGGGACTCCGATTACCAGCATGCTTCAAGATGGCTTTGGCAAACGTTGATTGTAAAACGATTGGGAGGAGATATCATGACTACTATTTAATGGCTGATGTATGTTTGTTGGCAGACGTCTTTGAAAATTTAGAAAGACCTGCATGAAACATTACAGTTAGGATCTGCGCATTAATATGTCTGCGCCCGAGGTTGAGTTGGGATGTTTTTAAAGTTTACGTGGAGTCCAGATTGATTTGTTGTCTGATTTACCAATGATTCAGATGATTGAAAACGGATTGCGTGGAGAATTCGTATGGCGTCGCATCATTACTCGTAAAGCAAAAACAAATAAAATACTGGACGACTATGATCCGAGTAAAGGTCTAACTATTCATGTAATTTAGTTGCAAACAATCTGTATGGATGGGCTATGGCGCAATCACTTCCCATTACGTAACTTTAAAAAAATGTACACAGGCGGCGATCCGAAGAATATTCAAAGGCATTAAAGTGGTTGGGCAGTTTAACGCCTGAATCAGGCAGCGTGGTTTCATTCTAGAAGTTGATTTAGCATTCCTTCATAAATCATGACCTGCATAATGACTATCCATTAGCAGCAGAAAGTCTTAAAGATGGATCCAAGAGAGCCGCCTAAACTTGTGTAACCTTCGGGGCAAAAAAAATTATGTCTGTCATTACAGACTTCTGAAATATTCTTTAAGACATGGTTGAACGGTGACAGCCAGTTATCGTATAATTGTTTTGATCAAGAACAGTTCATGATACCATACATCATGAGAACACTGAATCTCGAACTAAAAATCCACAGTGCTTCAGGATAAAAGACTTTTTCAAGTTGATGAACAAACAGCTGTTTTGGAAAGACTATGGAGAATCCGCACAAGCGCAAACGATGTCAGATTGGTCCACCAGAGAGATGAAAGCAATTAAAGCTGACTTCAAACCTAATTATCAGGACTTAAAAGATCTTCATGATTCAGTTTTTGGCTTAATGATGAAAAAAAAGAAAGTCAAATTAGACAAACCGGTATTTATTGGGTTTACTGTTTGAGAATTATCAAAGCTTTTGATGTTAGAGTTTCTTTATGACTACTTTAAGCCTCGTTACCTGAGTCAGAGTGCTATACACAGATACAGATAGTTTTGTTTATAGTTATCCTACTGAAGATCTATAAGAATGGAAACCGAAGTAGCTAAAGGAGCGAGTGGATGGTTATGATACATTGATTATCCTAAGATTTCGCTTTGCATTCAATTACTAACAAGAAGGGCCCCCCCTGGAAATAAATGGTATTTAGGAAGATGACGGATGAATTATCTGGAAAGGTGTATCAAGGAAGTTTGTTGGTTTACGGTCCAAAAAATTGTACAGTTATTTCGAGGCCAAGGAGAAAAAATAATTAAGAAAGCAAAGGGAATATCTCGCAAGCGATAGTGCAGTCATACATATCACATGGCAACTAGAAAAGAAGATTGTTTGGAATAGACTTTTCAACATGACAACGTAAACTGCGAATTCTAAGCTACATGAGATCAACACAATGTTGTAACAAAGAGTCGTTAGATAGAACAAACACAATCGGGTGTTTGTTAATTCCAGAGTTTTTCCTAAGCAATTGGGCATGGAGAACCGTAATTAATTAAAGCCGGGGAACTGTGTCTGCGGAATTATCTGCAGATCTTCCTTCAACAAAAGATCTTTGAGGGGCTGGCTGTTTTGTGGGTCCAGTTCTCGTAAATAATACACCAGGGCGGATCATTTTTTACATTCTTTTAATTTCGTACGGGTTCGTCAACGCTCCAAATTGGATCGGTTTGCCCTGATGCGAGTGTCCCCTTCTGCTTCCCCCGGTAAATTAAAGGTGCCTTACTATCAATCCAAATGGTAAAAGTTTGTGGAATGGTTGTACTGGAGTCTCCTTAGCAATTATTGTTTTTCTTTGATTGCTGTACTGGTTTTAGCCTGTTAAATTCTTCATTATTCATTGCGCGCAAAACTGAAGGGCAATCTTCTAACCCATTCTGTGTGCGGAGAATTGTAAACAGCTCTCTGTGATACTGGTAGGAGAAAGTCTATCGGCTAACTGTTTGTTAAACGTTTTTCAACTAAAGCTGTGATCTGTTGAACTTCCCGGAATGCCTTCTTTTTATATGGTAACTCTTGTTTCAACAATAATTGATTCACTTGCCCTTAAAATTCTTTTCCATCATCGACTTGAATCTGCGAGGTAGTTAAAGGGCCTCGTTGGTATATTAGTTGTATGGCAACAGCAACAGCAGAAGCACTCTTTTTGTGATTAATGGTTTCTGCATTCTTTGTACCTTGGAAGCTATGTAATGATGTGAGTGCGTACTTAAATCTTTTTCGTCTAACCCTATCAGAGGGTTAAATAATAAGAAGATCCATTTGATGGGTGTCGTTTTGGGGTTGTATTGACAAAGTGTGGTCTCTTGTATTCGTCTAGGCGCGTAAATAAATTTGCCAATCGCTTGTTTAGATAAAAAACATTCTTTTGCTGTTTGTTCACTGACTCAGATGCTTGGTTAGCTTTTGTATTGTGTGATTCCCTTCCAATATCCTTTTGGCGAATAATTAGATTTGTTCATTTGTTACTCCAGCCAATATTATGCCGCAACAAAAAATACAAAACGGTCATTACCACGACAATAAACCCCCCGATGTCTTGCATCTTTTTGTTTTATGATGGTTGATAAAAAGTCACTGAATTTTGGTGGGAGGCAATGTCTCGATTGGTTTGCCTGTTACAGATAATATTGTTTTATTGTTGATCACATTTTTAAATATGTAAGCTGCCATGCCCCTGTTTTTTTCAGTGTGTCATTAATAAAATCTTAATGCTCAGTCTTGCTTTTCATAGGCGTCTTGTGCAGCTGTAGTTCCTCCCTAGCTGTGTTATGTTTTTTCGCTTGCGTCATCCCGCAGTTTACTAAATGCGAATTATTCCGCTAAAAAAGCAAAGCTCAATCACCACAGCGCGCTCTATCATTATGCGAGTGAAGCCATTTTTATAAATGTATTTTTTTTCTTACATATTAATATTGTCGGAATTATTCTTGCTTAATATAAATCTTTCGTAGCAAACGAAGTGCACTGATAGCAATTAGCTTTGCTGAATCCACAAAGTCTAGTTTTAACCAAGATCTGCATGGTTTAATTCTTAACAAGTTTTACAAAGCAATGAGTATCCTACATTAGGACCCAACAACAGCAGAATGGGTATACAAGGTTGGTAACAGTTTTTTCGGTGCTCATTTTTATAAAATAAAATTAATATAATTATTAAAAAACATGACAGTGATGATTCTAAGCTACAAGGCAGCCTAAACCTTCCTGAACTTATGAGTGAACCAGTATGACCATGTATTATGCCCAAAAAAGGAGAGGCTGTATTCTTTGGCAGCATGGGGGAAAACAAAACAGTTCCTCCGAACTGAATTCAGCATTGAACAGGATTCAACAGATGTCTACACAAGACATTATAAAGTATCTAACAGGTATGAAGCGCAGCTGGGGTCTAGAAATTGGTGAAAAGTGTGGGCAAACGGTTCTTGTTTTGTACACTAAACTAGTCTGTAGATTTGCTCCATTGATTCACCTGAACAAGATCTTACGTATGATTTAACGAAGATCAGTTTTTAACAAAGTATTAGGAGTTCTAGGGTGTGATTCTATACTACGATTTGGAACAATCTCGTTATCGGCATTAATCATGGGATTTAATAACTTTAAATCATATAGATTTTGTTTCCCTTCAAAATGAACGAGCTGGGAAAATCATCGAACCCCGTGGGAAACATTGAATCAGGTTGGAGAAGTAACCAAGCCAGAAAATCGCAGAATCAGAAAACACTGAACAGGTGGGGACAGTGAAAAGCATCCTTCCTGGCGTGTTGAAAGCAGGAAAAAATTAGCAGAGTTGAACAGACAAAAAAAATTAATGTTACAGAATTTAACTCATCATGAAAACATAACCACGCCAGGCGCCAGAACAAGTTGATTCATTGCCAGCTAATAAAAACTCCATGTGATACAAGGGCCCAAAGTCTTCATGGAATATTGAACTTTAAATATGTTGCCATTTTGGCGCCAATTGTGCGGTTGGGGGCAGGTATTACGGTTATAAAAATATATAAAACCAATGGCAACAAAACAAAAGCAATCTAAAAAAATCTGAACACTAAATGCAGAAAAAAGACAAACAGCACGCAAACGCAATAACAAGCATCATTTTGACCCCATTTATAATGCAAATTATATTTTTAGAACTTAATTTAATTTTTTTAAATAAAAATAGACCATGGCGTATATAAAATGGATAAAGTCATAAATAAAGAACATGGAGTCTATAAAAGACATTTCATAGACCAGAATTGTAATCAATGCGGTTGCTTAGGATGTAAGAACTTCATTAAGATTATGCAGAGAACGCTGAGCAAGACATCCTCAACGATGGACGCGTTTTTTGAGGCGTGTGTTGTACTATATTAGGCATTTACTATTTAAGTAAAAACATAGATTGTTATTTTTTTGATAATTATAAAGATAACTTAAATAAAGGAACTTGGTTTGTACTTTAGAGGAGACTTAATTACAATCTTGAGGTAACTTAATCAAGAAAACTTAATTAAAAACTTAATCAGAACTTATTTAAGAACTTGAAGTAACTTGGGGTGGACTTGGGGATGACTTAAGGACAACTTGAGAATGACTTAAGTAAGAAACTTGAGGATGATTAGAAGTGATAGGGGTAAACTTCAGTTAAGAAATTGTGGATGACTTGAGTGTGCAGCGTGGGGTGGGGGGTGGGGGGAACGTGCTGTGCGGGAGAGGGGGGTGGGGGTGTGCTTCGTGAGGGTAGGACAACACACAAACAAACAACAACCACAAACAACCACACAAAGACTGTCCAGGGGTGGGGTGGGGGACGTGCTGTGGGGGGGGTGGGGAGTAGGGGGTGTGTTGTGCATGGTGGGGTAGGCAAAAACAACAAACACACCAAACAACAAGAAAGTGAACCATACTAGGAACACTTCTTGCTTTGTTACTAAACTGGCTGTGTCTTGCCCGCAACCACAATCTACTAGGCCAAGTGATCCATATGTGATCACTTGGCCTGTTTGCCGCTGAGCTTTGCAGGTGCGCCGCGCTTTGCAGGTCAAGTGTTCTATATGATCACTTGGCCTAGTTTGCAGGTGCTCAGGGCTAACGTCATTGGCGGCAGGGGCTGCTGCGCTTTGCAGGTCAAGTGATCATATATGATCACTTGCCTAGTTTGCAGGTGGCTCCGTGTGCTCACGCATTGGCGGCAGGCTGCTGCGCTTTGGCAGGGTCAAGTGATCACATATGATCACTAGGCTAGTTTGCTGTGCTCCTCTTGTCTCAACCAGGCTTGGCAACTGGCTTTGGCAGAGTTACAGCAGTATTGCTGTAGCCAAGCTTTTATGGCGGCTTAATCGCCAGTAGTAGTACATCCGTCATTGTATTTTGGAGCATTTATATGAAGATAGTGCTGGCCAACACACTATCCTCTCCATACTGTGTAGATGTATAAGGTTTTGCCTAGCTATTAGTTTGTTTGCCAGACAACATTCGAAAATCGTTATACCGTTGCATAAGTTCTCATAATGGTTTGGCGTTTGCTACACAGTTATTTTATACTGATTCCTAGCTATGAAATTTAGGGTAGTTATAAAAACACATAGGAAATTTGAATAGTTTTCTAGCATGGAATCAGCATGTTTACTGCGTCTTAAGAAATGAAACGCCATGTTTGCTGCGTTTTTGGTTTTTTTTAAACATGACTTGGGCTGTCTCAAGCCAACGCCAAACAATCAACATGATGGATTGTTTTGACTTTGGCCAACTTTCAATACAAAGCAGCGCCATTTATTAAATAAGGAACATCTCATCGATAGTCAAAACACATATTAAAACTGGCGATATCTTGGTCACAATATTGCCTTCAACGTTTTCATTTCCTTGAAACAACAAACTTTAAGATAGTCGTCCATTTCCCAAAGCAGTCGTGTTCCTTTTTCTTTTTCTGTTCCTTCTAGGAACGCAATACTTTCTTTTCGGTTTCGGCGGCAACGAACATGCTTCACCTCGTTCTTTTTTCAACAAATTCTCTGACATGCAAGGATGGTTAAAACTTGTGGTGTTCAATGGCAAGAGCTGCTCTTCAGTGAAACGGGTAGCATTTTTTAGAATAACACACCAAGCACAGTACACAGCGAAGTAAGCGTCTTGCCAAGTCGGAGTCAGTGGGAGGATGTTGGTGTTTCCTAGTCTTGTGAGCGCCCGTAAGCCCTGCGCCCTCGCTGATTGGCCAGGCTGTGACAGCGCCGTCTCGCGGCATGATGCATTACATGTAACCGGCGTGAGGAAGTGGGCGTGAAAAGGAGGGTAAGAAGAGGGGTTCGGCAGTATTGATTTTTTGGCCGTTTGTCGGCTGACTTGGAACGCAGAACATACTGTGTATGTGTGTGTGTGTGGTTGTGTGTGTGTCGTGTGTGTGTTTGTGTGTTTTGTGTGTCTGTTGTGTGTGTATGTGTTTGTGTGTGTGTGTGGTTATATATATCGTTGTAGCTGATTCCATGTCTTCACACAATTTAATCTATAAGCTGGTTGAAAAAGTATTTGTGATTCAAAAACTTTTCTAACTAGAATCCGCACTGTCTTCTAAAACGCAGCTTATTTTTGTGACACCCCATGTGTGGGCAAGTGGGCCGGCAACTAGCAATTCAAAAGCTTACACCCCCTGCAGAGCAGGAGCGTTAACACGCCCTGGACAGAGTTGACAGCCGTTGGAAACAGACACGTTTGTATATGAACGCGTTCAGTCAGGCTGTTTTCCTACGTTACTCTATGGGGCGTGATCAGTTCCGGCTACTTTCCCTACGCTACTCTCTGAAAACTTTAGTAAATTGAGTATATTTAAACGGATACCCTGCTCAGTTGTTTGTTTGTAGATATTCGTTATTTTTGGTTATTGACGTCTTTATTGTCAGAGAAAGTAATATGTAATTCTTGGTCACTTTCGCCCGAAAACTCGGTGGAGAGCAAAGTGGCCTCGAGTCGGCATTATTATCTGTTCTCTATTGTCTACTGTAGCTGAACCTGAACCAAGCAATAGACAAAACAACAAACAAATCCACACATATAAAATTGAAAAAAAAGAAAAAAAGACTAGGCTTGTTTTCAATAAAGCGATGGCATTTGTGCTCTTTTTCCTTCTGCACCGGGCCTTTGCTTGGAAAGGACAGAATGGTCTCATAGTTTGGCTCTTACACACACAGATCCTATGGTTCACCATAGTTTTGCTCTCTACACAACAGGAATGGTTCCACAGTTTTGCTCTCTACACACACAGGAATGGTCCGCATAGTTTTGACTCTCTAACACACAGAGAATGGTCCCACAGTTTTGCTCTCTACACACACAGGAATGGTTCCACAGTTATGGCTCTCTACACACACAGGAATGGTCTCCCAGTTTTGCTCTCTACACACACAGGCACTG